>JAPMOR010067772.1:295924-310062 GCA_026543865.1 Argiope aurantia | reverse complement strand
ATATATATATATATATATATATATATATATGGTGTGCTGGTTTAGCACCTGATCAAATTTGCCTGTCATTTCATATCACTTATATGAATGAAATTCAGTAAGTTATCTTGTAATTACAATCGCTGCTTTCTGTCGAATTTTGATGTCAATTGGCCGGCAAAAAAGAGTTATATATTCTCCATTTGTTTACAGCCACAAATTGCATATTCTCCATTTGGTGACAATATATAGAAATATTAAATTCACTCCAAAGATCTCTATTTCTTAGCCATGCAAAGTATTCGAGGCCTTATCAAAAATCCTCAATTTTGCACCGACGAAGGGACCTTTATTGGAGAGTTTGCGAGTAAATTTTGTAGAGACTACGCCCACTGGTTTGCAAAAATATTTTATTGAGTGTACGTATTTTTCGAAGCGTTGTTACACACATTATAGCATATTCTTCATTTCGACGTCGTCGAAAGATATTTCTAACTAATTATCATTTTTTTTTGTGTGTGTTTTACTTTCTGATTGCTTTGGTATTTGTTACTGTAAAAATAATTTCGCGAATGACGTCGGTTTATTACGATAATTGGTATCTGTAAAATGGATATACATTATGGAGTATTTTGGAATGACATAGCTAAGGAGGAAATATATTTGATAGCAAGTTATTATGTTCTTAACCAAAATTATCCCAATAAACTGCTTAAGGACTGAAAGAAAATAGCACCAATAATTTTTGTAAGTTTCGTTCATAAATTTCAAAGTTTGTGAAAATGACGAGTTTCGTAAACATGTGTAAAGAATGCTTTAAAGTTATCGTTTTGGTTATAAAAGCATTAAATTAAAACTTTTTTATTTTCTTTTATATCTTCAGGAATTTTTGATATTGAATTAAGATTCAGAATAGCAAATCAATGTTAATTCAATTCATGTCGAATTATTTTGGCAATAAAATATCTAACGTATTCCTCGGTCCAAATTTTAATTTTTTATGAAACTCTTCTTTATATTTCATCTCTTTTTTTAAAATAAATTTTTAAAATTTGAAATTTCAGGAATATTATAGGAAAATTGTTTAGGAATTCAGCATTCTTGAAACACAGCATTTAGATTGCCCTTCTGCTTTGAAAAAAAAAATGGCCGTTTTCTGAACATTAGAATATAGACGGGTTTATTTCAAAGTCGGTTATTCCACACGCTATCTTTGTAACTCCTAATATTAGGTCTACCGGAAAGTTCTGTCCGTTTTAGAATGAAACAAAGGAATACATTTTTTCATACTTTGGATAAACTTTATTGAATAATATAATTGCCATCATTATTTATGACTTCTTGCCAGCGTGATGGCAATTTGTATATGCCATTTTTAAAAAATGTCTTATCTCTAGAGGCCAAAAATTGAACCAGTGCTTATCTGATATCTTCTTCGTTCTTGAATTGTTTGCCCTGCAAGAAATTTTGTAAGGACAGAAACAAGTGATAATCAGATGGTGATAGGTCCGGGGAGTATGGTGGATGCGACAGAATTTCCCAGCCTAGCTCTGAGACTTTCTGACGAGTCCCCAAAGCAGCATGTGGCCTGGCATTGTCACGAAGCAGTATGATGTCCTTCCTATTGAACATCGCCGGCCTCTTTTCTTGGAGTGCTGTTTTTAATTTATCCAATTGCTGACAGTACCTCTCCGAATTTAGCCTTTCGTTTGGTTGTATTGGTCCTCGAATGTCCCACCATATACACAACATTCTCTTGTTCAGGCTCAACTTCGGTTTAGAGGTAGAGGGGGCAGGTTTTCCGGGTTCACAATATGCCCTTTTTCTTATGATGTTTTCATAGGGAATCCACTTTTCATCCCCAGTTATGATTGTAACCGGAGCGGACAGAACTTTCCGGTAGACCTAATACATCTGGATATTTTGCAATCCATATTTAAAGATGCAAAAGTTTAAATGCTAATTTAAAAGCATGAGAATGAAGTGTTTTTCGTAGAAATTTGTTACATACCAAATGTGTACTCAAGCATACAATCTGAAAAGCTAAAGAATTTCTTTATCTTTTCAGTTGACAAAAAAAGAAATGCTTCTCCTTTTATTTATTTATTTGTCTTACATGTTTATTTGTTTGATATTTCCAGTATTAGAGCATGATTATTATCGAATATAATCTGGCATTTTTTTAATAAATTAGAATATGTAGGCATTTGACTGATCTTTTCAGTTTGTTTTTATAAGGTTAAATTCATTCAAACGCATTCTAATGAAGAGTTCTCGCATCTTATTCCGATTATGTTATTTGAATCAAGCTCGCAAAAATGTAATTGCTGTTTTTCGCAAAATGAAAAACACCGATAGCCTTTTTATGCTTTATGCATTTTAATTTAATTTTTTCTTCGGCAATTTTTAAATAAAATAAAATAATTATATTCGTCTTTAAGTAAATATAATTTGGAAAGAATATTCGCTTATATCCTTGAAACCTGAACTCCTTAATATAGCACAGTACCTCCATGTCTAGAGCTCTGAACTGTGTTTTCTCAGGACCAGATCGGGATTTTAGAATTTTATCAAGTGAGAAATCGATCTACATAAGCGTGAAATAAGCCAAATAAAATGATTGCAATAGATGAGGGTATAAAAAATAGTTTTGATGACAAAAGAATCTAAATTATTAAGAACTCAATTTCTGAATCTGCCCAAGTATCTTATAGAAAGTTTCCAATATTTATGCCATTTTTTCAACTTGTTCAGCACAGAACCATAATAACATTTCTTAAAAATCTGTCAGTTGTTGATAAAATGTCATCATGACTATAAAAAAAGAATTATACTCATTTTTGATCTCGCTTCAAGAAATACGTTTTAATATTTATAATTTATTTAAAACAATCTCAAGTTAGGATTTCTTATTTAGTTACAAAAAAGAAGAAATTGCTTTTTATAATATACCCATTTTTTTTAAACACTAAGACGTTTAAAAAAAAAAAAACACAGAATTCTTTTTCATCGTAAAACAAAATTCTATAATAAATAGATTTTAGTTTCTAATCTAAAGAGAAAAGAAATATTGTGATATATATTTTTTTGTTCTTACATTTGTTCATTATGCTTTAAAAATGTATAAACAAAAGTATGGCTTTGCTGATATCACAGATATTCTCATTGACACTGTGTTCTCACACACAATTTAAGATATATCTTTGCTCTTAGTCAAACTATGAAATATAAATAAATTTATTTCTAAATGAATGACATAGAATCAAGAATATTTGAATTTCATGCATGCGTTACAAAAAAAGTCTGATTAAAGAACTATTTAAAGAGCTTCCTATTTCAGCAAATCAGCAACGGACGAAAA
Organism: Argiope aurantia; assembly: GCA_026543865.1. NCBI lineage: Eukaryota > Metazoa > Arthropoda > Arachnida > Araneae > Araneidae > Argiope > Argiope aurantia. The sequence continues at coordinate 306,722 of JAPMOR010067772.1, read as the reverse complement.
GGACTGTGCGAGTTGCCCCAACGATCCAAGTGCAAGTGATCCGAAAAATATTATCCTTTTCTTCTACGACTGCCCATTTCTAATGCAATGATTAATTTTCAAGGAGTGTAGCCTTCTCCAGGGTTTTACAAAAATGGAAGGTTTTGAGGTGGCATCATGTGTTCATTTTTCAACCATTCTTTCTTTATGTGCAATAACGGACGCTTCATGAAAAATTCATTGAAACGAGCTTTCCATATTTCAAGATTTATTCACTCCTTTCTTCGAGAGATTTTAAACGGCTGAAAAAATGTCCTTGTTTGTAAGAAGAACATCACATGAATTCCGAAAAATAACGCTATTTAAAACTTTAAAATGAGTTCGTATTCAAAAGAAAAGATCTTGGGCATGGGATACAGCTTGCTGTAGTTTCTATAATCAAATTTCATTATTTTGTACTTCCTCAAATGTAGAGTTTGCAAATTAATTTTTGTAAACCAGGAATCCTAACTTCCTTTTTCTTGAAGTAATTGTAAATATTTCATAGTTTAAAGACCTTACAAATACCTTCAAATGTCGGCCAGGAAGTCATTTGCAGTAGAATTTTTGTTGATGTGTTGTTCACATTATATGCATAATGACGAGGTTCGTACATACCAGTTCTAATTCTCATAAGAGAAAATTCATTCAATAAGTAACCGAAAGTTAAATTTCACAAGGCAATACCGCAATATTCCAAAAAAGGGTTGCATATGACTTCAAAAAGAAAACAGAAATTTTCGTTTCCTAGTTTGCTATAAAAAATGGTTGTTATTATACAAAAATCAGATGGCATTTAAAAACATCAGCTGATGATCGTCTGCGGCGCATGAGTTTGGTTTACATTTTTCTTTTTCCAGTTTGTTTACAGGAAGCTCTTGCGAAAGTATGCCGTGAGTTTCCTATTCTGGATGTTAAAAATAACCTCGTCTGCTATGAGCGAAATGTGGCTCTTCTTAATAATCGCGGTAATTTTCCTTCACAGTGCGTCATTTGAAACCACGACAGGCAATAGAATAACTGTGCAGAAGTGACATCAACACATAAGGAACACTTTTGCTCATAGCGGAGAGCAGGAGAAGAGTGCTTTTTTTTTCTTCCTCTTCCTTCATGGAAAATATTTGTTATAAAAGTTTTAAATTTCACTTTCAGTACAATTAAAATAATTACGGAACTGCTTGTTTAGGGCATTGCATGCATTTAAATTCAATAAACCGTCGTGAGTGTAGAGACACTCTCAAAATGAGCCGCGTGCAGTGTGAAATGGAGCAGATCAGATATCATTTTGTTGACAGCAAACGATATCGTTTGTGAAGATAATTATTCTCGACGATAAACGTTATCGAAGCTTTTCCTTATTATCGGCGTCGATATGTAATAACTGTACGTCTCACCAAATAAACTAAATGGTAATCATAATAAGAAGCATACTTTGATAAATGTTTTCTGTATTTAATATACTGTGACAGTTTGAATTTATCTACAACTTTGTGCTGAAAAAAGCACATCCTAATGAAAAATTCGATTAGTTAAGATTCAAGAATTTTTTTTTTTTTTAAATTCTTGGAAGTGAGTCAATTTTTTGTGAATAAAACTTTTTTAAAAGACCTCAGATATAGATGTCACATGTAATAACATTTGGCGGATGAGAAAGCCAATGCAATGCTCTAGAATAACAATTAGATAATAAATTTTCTCAACTGTTAGTAGCTTAGATAAGTTTTCGAATGCTGAAGATCGTTTCCAGAAAGATCTATTGCATTCTTGTCTTATCAGTACTAGAAGTTAGAAACAAAAATGTGATCTTTCACTAATTATGAGTGTTAGGAAGATGCGTCTAAAAGGGATAAGAATTGTGGTAAAAACTTTTTAGGGAAAAGTCGCACGTTGATGCCGAGAAAATTTTCTATTTCCATAAAAGGATGCCGGTCTTCTTTATCATGAAACCTGCTGCAACCGAATCAAACCACATCAGATAAAAACTAAATACTCCTCAGAACTCATAATTACAAAACATAATATTGATGAAATAAGCATACCAGGGAATGAAATATAAGTATTATGAGTGAGAAAGAATGTAAAAGCCTTAAATAAAAAAGCAAAAGTATAAAAATTCTGTTCATTCACACCGAATAATTGAAACTAATAAGTATTTTAATCTAAATTTTTCTAAGATTTTAAATGAATGCAGCCACATTTACTCCCCCCCCCCCGATTTCCAAATCATTACCCTATTGTATTGTATTAGCTGCTTTATTCACCAAATATTAATCCGTAGGATTTCTATCTTTGTAGTCATAGGAAATATTTGGTTTTCAAGAATTCGAAGACATTATTACTCTAAAAATGTCATAAATAATTTGGCATGAAAATCGCTTGTATAACTTTCTGACAAGTTTTTAACTATGCTCTATATTATGTTATTTCTGAATGTTCTCACTATGAAAACACAATCCATTAAATTTCAATTCAACATTCTTTTCAATGCGTAACGTGTGATTGTAAAGCGGCGGTTTCTACTGTCAATCATTATGACTCAAAAGGAGTTTCAGGTCAAAGATGTTGACTTAATTGAAACAGTTAAATGCATGCACATTGTATTTGACAAGTATGGATGCGCTTTTTTAAAAACAAAAGCCGTTATTGCAGTTGGCAGAACTGGATTAATTTAAGATTACGGCGGCCATTTAAATTCTTTTAGATCATAACGGTGTTCTGGAGAAGCAAAAAATTTCGCCTGATGCAGCTAAGATTCGGATTTGGCGGATAAAAAAACTTGTTGCATTCAACTACATTTAATATATTTTGTTACAATTCAATATTTCAACTATGAGCACTAAAAATATTCGTTTTTTGTTAATGGTATTTTTTTTTGAGTCAATGATTCCGTAAGCATATCATTAAAAGAAAAAAAGAACTTTCTTTATCGTTAATTCCTTTACATAAAAGAAACTTCTTTTAAAATGTGCTGAAACCAATGTATTCTTGTGAGAATTCAGCAACAGAGCGCTTGGCAATCAAAATCACAAAAGCAGTCGAAATATGCATGTCAAATTTAGGTTTATCCCTTTATATTGAATAAAGGATGATACTTGAAGGGTTAGGTTTTTTTGTTTGAGTTTTTGACAAATCAAATAACACAAACATGATAAACTACGCTAACACACAACGCTTAAGTACGCTTGCAAAGAGGCGAAAATGAAAGTAAGTTAAAGATTTTTCAAAATCTCTGATTTTTGAATATATAAAACTTCATACTGCTTATATATATTTTTCAAAAGAATTTCATTATTCTACAGATTGACATTAATTAACAAAATATGAGCCCAGGCACTATTCATAGCGCTTGACTGTAAAGCAGAGGTTTCTGACATCAGCCATTGTGCATCAAGTTGTAAAAGCACAGGGGGGGGGATTCACGTTAAATGGGACAAAAATAAAGCACTCTTTATTAATTCATTTTGATCAATCAAATTTAATACGGGACTACTATTGTCTTATTTTTTACAGCTCTTCTCCGGTGGCTCGGAAAATATCAATATCAGGTTCCAGTTCCTGTTGGGTTCATGATAGAATATCCCCTGTCAATGAGCCCAGTGCATCAGTCAATACACGCCACACAGTCGTTTGAGGCAAATTCAGATTTTCACTCACAGGAGGCGTTGATTTTTCGAGACTTCGTGAAAATGATTCACGCATTTTTTCGATCAATTCTTTTCGTGTTTGTCCTGACATGGTTTCTTTACAGAAGCACCCCGTGTTCGCTCGCCGTGGTACAGAATCACCGCAGTAACGGCAGCAATTTCGTTACGGAACGAATTTTTGCTGTTGCCAGATCAAACTGTAGTTTCAGAGTCATTTGATTCATCTAAATAAACTAATTACAGAATTCGTACTATGCTATTCTTTTTGTAAAATTCAATATGAATCTCCTTGTTGCAATTATGCACTAATATAAATGCTTTGTAAATTCTCACGAGCCATTCTGAAGAAGTAGCAATACTTTTAAAGTGATATTTATTTCTCCAAGAATATTCATTTATAAATTACATATACTTTAAAAAATATAGAAACGATCTTTTTTTAGAATTTATTATTAATAATTAAATATTTAAAGGTAAAATAAATGCTTTTAATTGAATTTCTAAGAAATTTTTCAATATGTTTAAATATCTGCTTGAATGTTTTATCAATTATCCGTTAATTCCTAGTGTGCTTATTTATTTATAATAATAAAACATTTTTGTACTGAAACCAAGCAGGGTTTTTTTTTTTTTTCAATATGAATATCGAAAGCAGAATCCTTCGGCACTGAAGTCTTCTGTGCACTGCAGAATAACTTTTACGATTTATGTAATACCTCAAATAATTATTTAATAAAAATTTCTCTGGTTCATCCATAAAGTTTATTTTTCAGTTCTACTTTCAAAAGTATTTAAATAATTTCAATAATAATATTTTATTTGGTTTCCGTTTATAAATATATTTCAAAAAGTTATGAAATCTAAATTTTATATCGTTCTTTGGTCCTAAGGAATCATATTCTGCGAAATATTCTTGATACTGCAATTTTTAAATAAATAAAACAACACTTTTGCCTTCTGCTGTCAAATTTGACCGATCTGTGAGGTTTTGAATAGTACAATTTTAATCAACAGTTTCATAATCACGTGCCAATTAATCTTGATGAAACCCTGGGCCTTAACTGACGTAACTTCTTTGAGTTGGTCGATGAAATGGCCTAAAATCACCCGTCTCAATAAAGCAGTGAAAATCAAAGTTTCATAAATCCATTAGTTTTAATAATGGATTTAGTTGACTAGAATCATCAGCCATTTTTTATTTCAATTAGCAATGTCTCGAGAATACTCTTTGTTAAATATGATTCAAGGGGCAGAGGATGCGTGCGAATGAATTAAACTTCGCAATTTCAAAATATTTATTAATTCAAATTACGTAAAATATAATTATTCAGGTCATTTCATTAGCATGTGTAAGTCTATTAAAAAAGGTTCACAGATTAGTTGTCGGGCTCTAATGAGAGTGGATATCTTGTATATATTAAATCCTGCCAGCCTTCACCGAAACTTATTTTCTGAGCTAATAAAATAGATAATGCAAAAGAATATAGAAAACTTTTTCTTGCACTTATTTTTAAGAAACTATCATATTTCATATTTATTCCGTTTCATACAGACACATGCTGAATATTTCACTTTTCTAGGTTTAATATAAATTACAATAATAGTTAACCTATTTTTTAAATTGAGCTTTTTAACACTTTGATGAAGCTAATTTTTTCCGATACATGCCAAGTGTAAATTTTTATTTTCATTTTGTAAGAAATAAGTTGTTAAAAAATATACATAAAATTTTTTTAAAAAAATTTGATTGAAAAAAGAAACTTTAATTATAGGTTAAAACATTGGTATCATTGAAAAGATTATTTTATGAAATTTAAGGTGATGTAAAAATCAGTTTTGGGCTATCTCCAAAAAGCACTAAAATGTCACCTAATTTTTAATTAATTAAATTCTAATTATATTCAAAAAATTTCCCCAAGGTGGACATTCAAAGTATTCGTGCGCCAATTTTAGCAGCTCTAGATCATGTCAACACATACACACAGAGATTCATCTTCATCATAAGTAAAGATATGACTTTTATTTTCATTTTTCCGCGCGAGTCAGCGCAAAGACTTTCTCGCATTAAACAGCAAAAGGCAAGAAGAGATTTACTGCAGCAAGAGTTGATGGACATAATGCACCTTTTAAATGGTCCCAAAATGTCCACATCCGGAATTTTTCCATTTCTTCCTTCTGATTACTCTGAAGCGCTGCATACATGCTGCCATTCCTAAGTGCAATAAACTAATAGCAGTGCTGCATTTTTAACGCTTTTTCAAACATAGATGTAGGGGAGAATTGCACTTCGGTATACGGATGTGGATCCAGCAGTGAAAGGAACATTTGGATTTATTTAAATAAAAATTTAAAGTGATTATTTCTTATAGGATACTGTTTATTTTCAGTTGCAATTTTTTTTAAAAAAATATAATGAATTAAATCCCGATAGTCTCTTTCCAATTTCATGTATTCCATAGCCACAAGAATCGACTCCAAACATTTTTCTGCCATACCATTTTCGGACTCATTTCTACTCATTCGGACTCATTTTAGCAGTACGTCCGCTGAATCGTTTCTCTTTCAAAAGCATCTTTCATGAAATACCAACAACACTTTAGTGTTTTGTCCCGAGACGACGTTAGTTACAGTATTTGATGGTAGGAGATTTAGAAAAGATTCCAAGAAACCTTCTCTCCTTTTCTTTAGTTTTAATGAATATAATAACGTGAATTTGTATTTTACAAGCGTTTCTTAATCGAGTGAATGAAGACATTTGACGCAGAACCGCAACACACCGAATGAGATAACGTCAAATCAATGTGTTTTTGAATTATCGAGCTTACAGGTTTCTGAAAGTACAGACCGATAGATACTCAACTATTTGTCGGATTTGACTCGAAATTTAATAGTTATTTACAATATAGATGTTAAATCTATGCACCAAATTTCATCAATATAGCTCTCCTCGTTTTGTAGTTGCTGTGCAAACGTACATTTGAACAATCGAACCGACAGATTTCTTCTGAATGGATTTTACTCACTGTTAGCCAGAAATTTACAAATTTCATCGTCCTAGCTCAAGGCGTTTTCCATTTACCTTTGCCACAGACAGACATTTTCCAAAGATGTGTCTTTCGAACTCAAAGAGGAAGTTTCTGCATCGTAAAGATCATCATTTATTTTACTTTTGCGATGGCGAATGTTCTATAATTAGGGACCGACTGAGACTGGGTGCTTGAAAGCGACTTCCTTTATTTAAATTGTTTCCCTTTATTGGAATGAAGAAAAGCCCGCTTATTCTCGCGATGAATGCTTTCATTGCCTTCCAAACGGTCATGCATGCTGAAATTCTTTTCCTTCGCCATTTATATTAATTCCATCAGCAGCCCCAAAAGAACTATTCTCACGAAGTGAACTGAAATGCCACAAACCGCCATTTTGTTCTGTCACGATTGACAAAATCGAAAGTCATTTAAAAACTATTAACCGAATGATGGATGGAGTACAAAGTGCAAATTGGCGGATTTTCTTGGGCGAAATTCTATTTCCATCCGAAAAATAATAACAAATCATTTACGCTTTTGCTTGGGAGAATAAAAAACAAACGTGCTCACCAAATTCCCATTCCCATATTTCCTCATTCAAATTGGGATAGGAAGAGGAAGTATCATTTTATAGGTAACTTTGATATCAAATAAAAAATAAATCGATCTTTTTTATATACGTATGCAATGTTGTACTTATATACGTTTGTTTTCAAAGCTGTTTTATATATGTGTATATGAATTTTATTTATATTAATCAAAAAGCTGTAAAAGCTCAAATTTTAGCGCAGATGTTACGTGAAAAAAATTTATAAGGTTAAACTTCTAAAATAGAACGAATACGCTATTAAATAAAATGACGCCAGAAGTTATTGTAATAAAATCGCAGAATAAAAACATTTGAGCTGTGAATTTAAGAAGAAAGCTGTCAAAAATTTTATTCAAAGAAGCAATTTTTCTGCCTCTTGAATAGAATATTAAAAAGAACGTAATGATTCTGTTTTAGATTTCAGTTTTAAAATAACAGAATTTCAGCTTAGGTAAATTATTTATTCTTCAGAAGAATTATTATATGTTTGGTAAATTTCCCACCGTTCCTTTATTTATTTGAAGCTTCAATAAAAATAAGTTTCCAAGAAAAATTAATTGCCAGTTACTTATCGTGGATTATTGCCTTTCATTCACGGTAGGCTTTTATTTAAAAAATAAAAATTATTCGAAATGGGTTGCTCTTATTTTTGAAATGAAACTTTTGACTTCCGTTGTCCATGTTTACACCTTGATAATGTACTTTAAAAAAAAGTCAGTCAATAGATAAATGTTTTTTTAATTATAGCTCTGAGAAACTTAAAATGGCAAAAACGTGAATTTATATAAAATGGATCTTGCACTAGTTTTCAAAATCACGCAACAAAAATCAATACTAAATTCTTTTTTTGTTGTTGTTGTTGAAGAATTAACTATGGTATTTTGCTTTATCTGTTGCACTATTACATAAAGAAATATTTGATAAAATGATCATTTTTTCATTAAACAATAATTAAAGCTCTAGCAGCGTTTATAAGCATTCAAACGTTGCCAGCGGCTGGGAATATTTTTGAAGAATTAACTTAAAAAAATGTAAATTCGAACAATGATTCAACACATGCGAAACAAAACCAGCAACTTTCTTGCAAGAAAGTTTGGGGGAGAGGTGAAATGTAATAAAGGTGAACTTATATTTTATAGGCGTTTTTCCCAACCGATACAAAATTTTTTTAGCATTTTCAATGAATGTATAGTGTGTCAAGTTTTTTGGGGGGGATTCCTCCCTGGCATACGATTAATAGCGAAAATCGAATTTGTGCTTCACGCGCATTTTACTCAACCATTCAAACAAATATTTGACGCAAATCTGCACTTATCGTCACAAAATCACATACCAAATTTTATGCATTTAAGTCACTGCATTTTTGAATGATCGCGCTTATTTGCTTCTGAAGATACAGATCAAACCCTTGTTGATGTCTTGAATAATACTTCAGGGTGGTTGTAATTAAACTTCACCCATAAAGAGCATCCCACAACGTAAAAGGGGGATTGCAACGAAATTTGGTATACAAGAGATGCTCTCCGGAATTTCTAAAAGAAAAAAAAATTAGTTCCAAAATGTCCACAAGAAGACGCTTTTTCTGAAAAATAAATTTAACACAATAAACGGAATACCGAAATAATATTAACAATCCAGAACAAGAATTATGAGTAATAAAATGTAAAACCGGGAAGTTCTAGGAAAAACCGTCGGGATTTGCATGCTTGCAAATAAGAGGACGCTTTATGCACAGCAGGTGAGGGTTGAAAATGTTTTCAGACGGTGTCATGTTTTATGCCGATATTTCCGGCTGTAATGATGACGGTATCTTGTTGCGATGCTGAATAACTTAAAGAACATAACGCTTCATGCGCGAAGTATCACAACTCATCAGTTACGATCTGCTGTTGAACAACCCTTGAAATTTTGCAGGTGAATGAGGGTGGTCACATGGAGCACCTCTCCCTACCTCGGCCTGGACACGATGAACAACTGCTCCTCTTGTGAAATTTCTTCCTAATCTGTTCTTGTTTCTGCGAACTGAACTGTTTTCTTTTCTTTCCCAAACAGCGTATTGTTAAATGAATGTTTTTCCGAAAAAAGCGTCATCTGGTGGACATTTTGGAACTGTTTTTTCGATACTCTGTGAGCGCATTTCGTGTATAGTCTATATACCAAATTCCCCCATTTGTGTTGCTGTTTATAGGTGAAGTTTAATTATAACCACCCCGTACTTGAATGTCTTGAAAACCAAAATCAACTGACAAAAGCTAAAATCCTATTTATCAGCATCACATGAGATTATTTTAAAATTCCTAGCATCAAAACATGGGTTGAGCTGCGTTATTGCATTTGAAAATGGATCGGTGATTGCGAACATAAATTTAAAGAAATTCTTCGATTTTTACAGCAGTATACATTCTCATGTCATTTACTGAAAAACAATGAACATTTGTTTTTTTATTCTTAGCTCCTGCGCTACAACTCACTATTCTAACTTTGAGAGACTCTTACTCGAAATGCAGTTACCTTCAGATTTCTCATTAGGAATATGGGCTCGAGATCGCATTTTTTTATTTGTCAAAAAATGATTCGTTTTATGAAAAAAAGTTTGATAGAGGAATAATTAATAAAGTCGCAGGGAAGAAACATAAAATGTCGACAGCAATTTTCATAAATCTTTTGTTATGGTGCATTTTCCAAAATATTCTTTACATTTCTCATTAACCTTATAACTTAATTCTGATTCATTGTTTTTAGTTATGAAATCAAATTATGACATTTTTTTAATTTCTATTATCTGCATTGAAACTTTTATACATCGAAATTTCTTCTTTTTGTTTTCGCAAGTTCGATCAATGGCGGTTCACTGAACATTGGAAACGCATCAACAATTTTCTCCTTCTCGAGGAATTTTACAATGCAGAAATATAATAAGTAGAAAATCTGAAAATAATTTTGTTCAAATGTGTGAACTACTTTTAGATTATATTAAAAAAATTGCTTGATCAAGTATAATCAGTTTAAATAAAAGAGAAATTCAAATATAGTTTAAATACTATGCAAACCCAAACTTCTTTCTTCAAGTTTTGCTTCAATGTACAAAGAAACACAGGGAAATATCTTTAAAAAATATCACGATGATTCATGAAGGAATTATTTTTTTAATTCTCAAAAATTATGAAATATTTCCTCTTTAGTGTTATCCACCGAACAGAGTGAAAATGTCCGAATTCAGATTGCTTTATTTATTGGTCGTGCAGTTGCTGCTCTCACTTATAACTGAAATTATTAATAGTTAAAGAAAAATCAGTTCTCGGTGGATTTAATAGTTGTTTCATTCCTTAAGAAGCCACAGAATTAAAAAAAAACCGACTGACATTCTCATTTTAATTATAAGTTAAATTGCAAACGCTAAAATAATTTTGTGTAATATAATATTTAGTATAAAAGAAATATTTAGATTAAAAATAAATGATATAAAAAGGAAAATAAGTAATTTTTGAAGGAAAAAAATATGAATACATAATTTTAATGTT
>JAPMOR010067772.1:251487-292593 GCA_026543865.1 Argiope aurantia | reverse complement strand
ACCACAGAATAGATATGTATATTTTCACACATTTTATCTTCCTGCATATTAGTATCCCAAATAATTTTTGAAAGTAGAAAATCTTTGTAAACGGTTTCATGTCAATATCATTTCTTATGTGCTTGTCAATTCTGTACATAGTTATTTTTTTCTTCTGTAAATATTTTGGTATTTAAATAAAATTCCCGTAACATGTCCACCAAACCGTTCTGTGGCCAGAATGGTCACGGATACGGGGGAATGAGAAGGTTAATCCTTTTGGAGATTCATTCCCGTCCCAGAATCCAAAAATGGAATTTGTATTTTAAGCGCGTTTTTCCCAATTGTACATTTGTGATCACAAAATTGCGCACTAAGTTGGATGTATTTATATCCTTGAGATTTTGAATTATCGTGTTTAGATGCTTCTGACCTAAACACAAAGCAGACCGACGGATGTTAGCAAAATGGGGCTTTAAATAGGATAGGTGCGCTTCGAATTTTATCCGTCTTACTTTTTTCTTTCTGCGGTCCTCGTATTGACCCGCATTCGTGCAGCCGGGGATCCTCTGAACGGTTTTCGGCGAAAGTTTGATGGACCCAATGTCATCCATATAAGCTCATTAGACATCTTTGTCAGAGACGGAGGGACTTGCGGCCCGAAATGTCCTTTTCCCGAACCAGGGAGATCTAAAATGTTCAGATTGTAAAGATGTCGAGTTCGGGTTTTCATTGACGATACTTTCTCCGTAATCGAGAGAGTGAAGGGCCTCTCCCTGGCAATGTTGACCTTCGGGTCATAAAAACTCAGTATTCACAACTTGTATAATTATCAGTATTATTGATGAAGTAGGGATGCGGCGGTATGTAAATTTTGAATAAATTTTTTTTTAATTTCCACAAATAATTTTTATTATACTTTCTCAATTACAATTCTTAAGGATTGGAAAATGGAACTATTTTCAAAAGTATCTCAAACATTTTTGTATTTCAAATTCGCACATTCTGTCCGAAAATTTAGAAAGATAACGAACAAACGTAGGTATGCTTGAGGCATTTCGATGCCCTTTTCGGCGGCAACATTCGAAGGCTGCCAAGGATCGCTTGAAATATTTTCTAGGATTATGTTCGTTGCGAAAGAAAGTCTTTTAAGGACCTTCCTATTCGGGACATTCTAAAGATAGATAATAACTGTTTTTGCACCGAAAAATGAAATACCTTCGAGGAATGTGAAAGAGAATCTCTCATTTTGTAACTGTTCTCAAGATCATCAGAAGGTTGATCGGCGATTCTCGGAAGAAACGAAGTGAAATCTCTCAACCTTGAGATTCTGCTTCAGTTTCGGCGATGCTATCTCTACTTGGAAAGTTCCGAACAATCCATTTGCATCTCTCAGTAACAATTCAGATAGGCAGACGAATGACACGCGTATCTGTGCGTCGTTAGAATAGTTGAGCTCTCTCAAATGGTGGACCTGAGGCATAAAAGGGTTGACTAACTCTCCGTAACAGTGTATGTAAATACTGTAATGGCCACCCACAAAACTGGTGTGCAGAAGCGAGAAGCATTTGCTCACACAAAATGTCTTTGATTTTATTTATTTGTTTTGCTTTCCCGTAAAGAAAACATTCTAATCGTCAAAAAATTCGAGATCGTTATTTTGATGAATTTCCACGTTTGAGTCTGAAGGACAGATTTTCGGAAAAAGCCTGCCTGTGGCAAAATGTTTTGAGCCAGACGGATGACATTCACGCACATTTTTAGACTTCTATGAAATTGTGAACAAAATATATTCAGAGGTAATCCGTCTGTCCGGCTATTCGAATATAAATGAACGCGACTATCGGAAAAAGGACAAAATTTGAGGCAAAGATTCAGCATCGGAAGTCTGGACTTCCGTCAAATTTTAAGCCAAATCCGAACGAGGTGCTGAAGGTTTGGAAATGTCAGTCGGTGAGGAAAAAACGGTCCGAAACGAAAATACCCCCCTCTTTTTTTTATTAGAGAGTTTGCGAGAGAGCGTTTTTGAGGGAGACCTCTCCCCCACCGGCCATGCTCGGTGATAGATATAATTCCAAAAAAATGCGTTTTACCAAAATCTTGAGGTCGAATTTTTAACTTAGCTTTCCTCAACTTTTTTAACACTTGATTCCTCCACGTATCCGAACCCGTTACGTACTTCGCTTGACATCGTCATAATACAGAGGCTTTTACATTTTCCTCTTGCCTGAAAGTCCAGGGAGGGTGAATGGCAGCAGCGATACGCTATTCACCATCTGGTACCTTGCGGCCACCATGCGCAAGTATTATTGAAATGCATCCATCCGTCAAGTGAGGGTCGGTAGTCCTATCATCCTCGTCAAATAGAATGTTTATTGAAGATATCTCGAGTAGAAAAAGAGCAAAGTGATTACAATAATGCTCACTGTAATATCTGATTCCACTGATAGAACAGATACCTGAACTGAATTGAAAGCATTCAAATCTTTTTTTAATTAAAATGATTTCAGTTTCAAATGAATTATTTTGATTTCCCAGAGTGAAATATAATTTGGATTGGAAAGGCCAGTCATTGCAATAACCTTTTCATCGTATTGATGTCTCCATGTCCGCCATGGCATCCTTTTTTTTCCTCGCGTATCCCGAGATCATTTCGCATACCAGAGGGGGTGAGCTCCAGAAGCTGAGAAACGCTGGTGCTAAGTGAAAACTGCTTGGTAAATTTCTTTTTACTCTCTTGCATGCGAAAAGTGCAAGGTGTTGCACTCGGAAGAAATTCGAACTCGGATGAATCTTCCTGGAGTCCGAATAACGCATCCTTGGCATTATGTGAGTTTGTGACAAAAAAGCGCTTAGAGCTGGATAGATGGCACTTCATCGCGCCGGATTTCCATCCAGTTTAGAACAAACTCAATTCGGAGGACATCCCTCGCTCCGAATCTAAATAACTACAAAAGGAAGATAGCCAGATAAATAAAATTCATTATACAGATTTAGCCTCTAAAGTGTCAATATGTAGAACCAAATTTATCCACGTATTGATAGTCTGTTCTTTTACATATATATATATCAGAAACGTAAAAAAGATAAGTGTGGTTTGGTTCACAGTTTAAACCTCTAAGGTGTAAATTTTGAGCCACTTCTATCAAAGGATTGTCCGCCTGTTGGCCTGTAGTTCCAGACAAACGCGAAGGAGATGGCTCCAAATTGCATTCATGTACGATTTCCGTCATGTGATCACGTGACTTCAGTTGTGTGGGATTTTGGTGGAAGTGAGGCACTCTTCATTAAGGTTTATTGATGCATGTGTATTAACTGCAACCCATTTATGGATTTAAAAAAACTCCGTCTCCCCACACTTTCTCTCCTACTCTCTAATAGCTGTGTTTGAGACGCGCTCTTCCCAACCGATTGAAGCGGAACTCCGAGCGTATCACGGACGCAGATTTGAGACTCTTTTGAGTTACTGCGTTTGCACTCTAGAGAAAATACAATCCGCATTTCATTCCAAATTTGACAAATAACTGCACTTCAGATGTACTAAATTTCATGCACTTCATGCGCTTCATTTCTCTGCATGCACTTCGATAGGAAACTACAAATTTGGTATAAGAGCAGATACGAATTGCATTTGCTTGGCTCAAAGCGCTACGATTGTATTCATGTATTTTTCGCTTTGAAGGAAGTCTGTTAAACTTTGATTAGAATTTCTTGGCAATTTCAATGCTCTTTGTTATTCTTCGTATACGAGAAAGTAAAAAATAAAAAAAGGGGGGGCAATTCGTTTTTTACAATGAAATAAAAACAAATATTTAATCTTCGTTTCCAAAAACTACGAATTTACTTGCTAATTTCAGGGGATCTTTGCAGAGAATTTCGAATCTGATTTTTCCGTCAGCTATCGACATAACTAATGAGGGAAAGCAGATTATTTCCATGCCTGTCGTTTGGTTTTAATTGTTGTTTTCGCTTTTTCAAGGTTGAATCGCGTAAACGGTTGACATTCATCTGATCGTGTTGGTATGCAACGGTCATTCCAAGTTTAATGAAATTGTGAAAATAAGTTCCAATTTCAAAATCATAATTGTTACTTGAAATTGAAAACAAGTGTTGAATGAAAGTAATTTTAAATTATAATTTACATGATTTCTTTTTTAAACAACGACTTGAGTTATAAACTGTCCGAGGATTTCCGAGATTCTTAAATGTTAGTAATGACTACATCAAAGGAAATAACTTGAATGCTATCAGTCTTGACACTTGCACTCAAAAAGTAATTCGGGATATTCAGTTTAGTATTGAAAATTTTATTATTCTAATTAATAAGTTATTATTTTAATTATGCAATATGCAAGGCCATTTTTAAAATAATTGAATAAACTCAGAGCATTGACAAGAATCATAAAACTGAGAGAAATCTAGATATTTTTGCAGTAGAACATGAGATTGTAAAGCGGGCACCACCAAAAAATGAATTCTTTGCGAGTGAATTATAAACGAAGTTAAGTTCAAATGTGATAGCAGCTCCGGTATTCAGGAGTAAGTTCAGTTTCCGCTTTTTGATTTTCGTTCAAATCCTTTTGAAGGGTATTTAAATTCTATTTGTATGTCTTCTTGACAATTATATTTGAATTTCAAATGGATTAGTTTTATGATTTGATGCTTATCTCTTGTTTCATTTTCTTATAGACCGGTATTCGGCTGTGGTTGCCCCCTGGTGTGGTGTGGTGTGGAGAGGGGGGTGCCAGCTCAGGTGTCGTCCTCGTCATCTGACCGCGGTTCAAAATTACGAGGTCCGTCCCAAAATAGCCCAAGTGTTGCTTCAAACGGGACGTTAATAAAACTAAAACCTAAAACCTAATCGGCTGTGGTTGCATTTCGTTTTGATTAATTAGATTTAGATTTGAATTTTTGGATATAGTTTGTTGACTAAATTAGTAAATTATTATCAGTACATTGTATAGACTCATTCGTGTCTTCTAAAAACCTTTTCTCCTAAATTCTTGTCTCGATTTCTGAGATTTTCGATACAGGAAGGACCAAAGCAAGGAAGAATGTCAGACTACTCACAGAAAAAAATCCCTGATTGAAGGTGACCTTTGATAAAGTCTTCAATCCGGATTCATCATTTCTTTTCATTTTTTCCAATTCAATTCTATTTTAGTTTAGAGTTATTGATTATTTCTCGTTCAGTTTAATTTAGTTTAGTTTAGTTATATTAACGTCCCGTTTGAAGCAACACTAGGGCTATTTTGGGAAGGACCTCGTAATTTTGAACCTCGGTCAGATGACGAGGACGACACCTGAGCTGGAACCCCCTCTCCACACCACACCACACCAGCGGGAGGACGTTTGGTCAGGACGGATTTAACGTGCAACAGACCCCCTTACACGACGGTTCTTCGGTGGAATCGGGTCTAGAACCTGAAACCCTCCGGTTCCGAAGCCGAGACCTTACCACCAGGCCACCGCGGCCCCTGTTTCTCGTTCAGATCATTTCATTTATATTTTAGATGTAGCAGCATTGGCGCATTCTAAATGCAATCTGTCTGTTCATTTTCGTGTTTTTGCTCAAAAATATTTATTTTCTTAATAAGTTAGTTTCGTTAAAAATTACACTTCATTTTATGGTCAGAGCGAAAGAAGTCACATAAATGGGATCTCGGCGGGAGCCCAGGAATCAGCGAGTGGCGAATTCGGCAGTGAAGCTTGTTTGGGACAGTGCAGCTGTCTCACCGATCCGTATTTTTCGATCGTCACATCCGGAAATTGCGATAACGAAAACAGGAAAAGATTTGTCACATCCTGTTCGACAAAGAGTTTTTTAAGAGCAGTTCTTGATTAATCTGAGCCCGCTCTCCTACATATCCAAACTCGCGGAACACTTCATTTGAAACTTATTAAATGCAAAACATTTCACGGAACTAATCCAGTCTTTTTTTCTGGGGAATTTTGATAAGAGCTTTTTTTTCTTGTATCATTCGTTTAGGCAAAATACCCAAAGATCAAGAGAAGACGGTAAATTCTTCCATTAACTGTAAACCGAAGGGAAATGTTCTGATCCATTTATTCGCGGTTGAAGACTTACTCTTTCACCCTCGAGAGCCGAAGTTAATCTCTTTGAAGTACCGCATGTAAAGGAGTCGAAATTTTTATCTGACATCTTTGCGAATACGGTAAGAAAATGAAAGAAGCATTTCTTAAATATAAAAATTTAGTTTGATTTCCTATCTCTTTGCACGTCTAGTTATAAAACAAAAATACGAATACTTTTGAAAACTTTCCAGTACAACCTAGCATTTTTAACAAAATACCATTTCTTTTAAAAATCTTAAAATTATATTCTGAATCTAAGCGTATTATATATTTCTTTACTTTAAATATAAAAGTGGAGTTTAAAACGCACTTTTCTTTAATCAGAAGCAACTGACAAAGGAACGCTAAATGATATATAAACAAATAAGTTTCCAAACATGAGTTTTTCCTCTCATTCCATGAATCATCTTCCTATGACAGAAAACTACATTTTGGAACATTAAAATAAATGGATATATTTTTGCTTTCATAATTATGTAAAGAGACGGGAAAATCCCTTTTCTTCTTTCATTCCTTTACAAATTCAGCATATACGTATAAATAGAACTAAATGAGGATTATGAATTGAATTAAATTTGAAAATTATGCTTTGCTTTTAATCGTTTGATCCTTTCGGGTTCCTTGTCTTGTGTAGCAGACATCGATTTTGATCGTGAATTCCAAGAAAATATCAAATTCATCTCATTTGCTTTCCGCCACGGAACAATTGTTCATTCATTGCGAACTCTCTCGAGCGTTGAATACGATAAATCAGGCAGCAAGGGTAATTTCTCCGAAACTTTCTCGCATACTCCACTCCCTGTAAAAATGGTGGACCTTGGGAAAGCCAGAGAACGTCTTGCGTGACTTTGGAGTAGAATAGTTACGAAATGTTAAGTATCGGTGTGAATTTTTCATTTTTACAGCCATTATCGTGTGATCCTTAGCGAGTGTTTTGGCGATTAATCCCTGCAGATAGCAAATAACATTCCGTAAATTTGTGTTTTTCACACATTTTTCGCAACCGACTGAAACCAAAATTTGACTTATATATTTAAGTCAGTGTGTTTTTAAGTTGTAATGTTTATTGTTTCTGAAAGTACAGACCGACCAACGATCAAGGACCCTCGTTGTATTCGGCCAAAAATTGGATAGGTGTCTACACTATTGACATTAAATCGGTGCACCGAATTTCATTCGCCTCTTTCCGTTTTGCAGATATTGCTTCAGCTTATGCAAGAACGGACGGGCTTCCTCTGAACGGAGTTTGCCCAAAATTTAATAGGAATCTGCAGATTCGGAATAAAGAATTTATACCAAATTTCATCCGTCAAGATCAAAGCATTTTTGAGGGAGCTTGTCACAGACAGGTAGTTATGTTCCGCAATTCCTTTCGTGCATCCTATGGAATTCCTTTTGAAGATTAAACACAGTACTTCATTTTAATCTATTAAAAATCGAGGATTTTAAATCCACCTTTTTCATTCAACGTGCTATGCGATTTTGCCGCTGTTTCGAATGGTCGACCGGCGCTCATTGCGAGACTCGTTTAGTGGATGGCCTTCACTTAAGGAATAGCGCTTATATTGCGAGCATGCCGGAAAAACTACAATAGCTCTTAATTTCCGATTAGGTTCTATTTTCGAAGAAAAATAGTACTAGAAAGTAAAAGGGGAAAAAGTGAATCGATTTCTAGACATGATGTCAAATTCTGATTTATAAAATGTTTCACTCTTGCAGTCATTTCATTTGTTATATGCGAATCTTACATACCGATGTTTACAAATAGAGTATGGTTGTTCAGAAGATTATAGAGAAAAAGCCAGAAGTCAGGTAACCCGAACAGCCTCCGAATCTCGGTGATCAAAATGTGTGGACTCGAATGGCTCTGTTCCAGTTCTAGCCTCTCTCCGAAACTTTCTCGCACGATCAGCCCCTCGGCAAAAACAGAGAACACCATACATGCCGGTGTCCTGACATATGGGTAGCGCGTCTTCCCTATGATGGGGAAGGCGTCCTGGTTCGGGCATGGTTGTTCTTATTCTGTGTTCTATCTGTGAGGTCCCCTGTAAAAAGGGGTTGTGCAAGTGAGTGTGACGCATGAAGTAGCTAAGTCGTACTCTTGGCCCTAGTTGGAGCTACTGAAGAAACAAGAGACGCTCACTCGCCTTCAATCGCTGACAGATCTGTCAGCGGGCTTGTAAAGGGCCATAAGTAACAACAACAACACCATACACCATTGGCCTTCATAAGTTGAGGAGTATCACATTTTTTCATGAATTTCGCATTTGTAGTGAAATTATCGTGTGATTCTTGGCGAGTGTTTTGGCGATTGATCCCAGGCATACGGTTAATACTATACAAAAATAGAATTTGTTCTTCAGACGCATTTTCCCCAACCATTGAAATGAATATTTGACACAATATGCTTCTGAACGTGCAGATAAACTCCTTGTTGAATTAGGCTCTACATTTTATCGATGCAGATGTTCATTTTATCTACCGTGTTCTCTTCCTTTTGCAGTCATCGCGTTTATTTATTTCTATTGGAACTGTCTGAATGACAGATTTCCTTTGAAAGGCTTTTAGTCAACATGAGACAGAAAATGCAAATTTCATGTAAAGATTGCATACCAGATTTCATCCATCCAGCTCAAAGCACTTTTGAGTCATCTTTGCCACAAAAGGACCGATAGACTTCATTCCAAAAATGTGCTTATCGAATGGTGTGAAATGTGAAGATTCATCAAAATCTCGAATGTTTTGAAGATTGCAATACCTCGTGTGGGAGAAAGTAAAGAGGGACGTTTGGGATGCAAACATGATTCAAAAGTCATTCATCGTACAAATTTCCAGTCACAATCGCGATGTACATGAATTGCGATTTATGCACAGATGTGGCTTCATAGATGCGCAGACGCATGCGTAAAGAAAGTTCAAAAGAGCAGTTTTATTTATCTGACGTGCCTGTGTTTCTGCAACCTTTGCTTTCCTATTTCTTGGGATCACTGATGATTTCATTGCAATAGTCTAAAAACAGATTCCTCTCTGTATGGAATGGTAGTCGAGCCTCTAATTTTCAAACTTGACATTTTCTGCATAGAAATATATAAGTTGAAACTTTTTATCATTTTTTTAAAAATTAAAAATCATTGATGCATGATTCATTTTGAAGATGAAAGAAGAATGAAAAGAATTAAATTATACAAATGATTTTCTAAAAATATGTGCAAACTGTTATATATTTTGAAAATTAAGGTTTTGAAAATAAAATTCATTTTTATTCTAAAAAGTAAAAATATAAGGAATGTTACTAATTATAATCCTTGTTTGCGAAATCTCCAAGGACTTTTTCATTATATTAAAAATATGCGTTTTTTCCGAAAATTTTAATAAATGTAAAGCAATTTTATTCGATATACGAAAGTTGCATTTCCAATAAAAATCCACGATTTCTGAAAATAATTCTGGATTTTTATTAGTATCATTCGATCTATTTAGATTTTCGATTATTAGAATTTCAATTTATAGAAATTTGAATTGTGACCACTTCAAAATTTTACTATTTAAGTAATTTTCGATAATACTCTTTAATGTGCCAAAGCAGAAAAAAATTAATACTTATTACTTCGAAATTTCATTTAAGGAAATATCTGTACGCCATTTGACTTGCCTGAAAATGCTTAAAATTCTCCTAATGCTCTGAGCGAATCTCTTGGCATTAACCCAACTTCCTAATTAAATGGCACATCCGATTAGGGTCATTTATTCTTATTTTCATTCATTACAATATAAAGTTATAGGAATTTTTGCAAAATTTATCAAGTAATATTTGCATTTTAAATTACTTAATATTTTCATTTAGTAATTCGATGCTCGAGTCGGACTCGTCATTGCACGCGAAAGGGTTCGCTTCCTTTAAAAAACTGGAATGAATGCCTGTATCGATGAAAGGCATAACTATCGTTTCTCGTCTCTGAAATTCGAGGACCAGGAAGTGACGGTCTTCAACTGGCGGAAGTGCATTTTATAATGACACCTTAAATGTTGACAAAGTGACTTGTAATTAAAAAGCCTCCTTTCCTCGCGCGGCTAGATTCCGAGCTTTATTCATCGGTTGTTTTTCATATTTCGACTCGCCATATTCCATTTTTCGGAAATCTCACAAAAAACTCGTCTTCCGCTTATTTCAATTTTTTCTTAATGTAAACGTTGCAAAGAGATGAAAATTTGCGGAAGTTATCCTGTGCTATATACTGTACTGAAAATTTTAAAAAAAAAGGCTCAATTTTCAAACATTTGTTTACCAAAGAGAATATACAGCACTCTGATGAAAATGAAAAGAAAACTTTGTATTATGCCACTTACATTAGAAAGAAGAAATTCCTGAGTGGAGAAAAAAATTCGCTCAAATTAAAACATTTAAACTCCAAAATGTCCACTTCCTAGAAAATCTATCATGGTATTTCGTTTCAATAGAGAAAAAGAACAATAATCTTTTCATTCCGTTTTATTATTCGAATCTTTTAACTTAGAAAATAAAATGAAAATTCGATCTTTGATTTTTACTTTCTGCAAACTACTTACCGATTGATAAACAATCTTGTAATATGTCGTTGCAAAAATGGAAAATCATTTCGCTATATACGACGTATCTTGACATTGAGTGAGTCTACTGTTTTTAACATTATTCATAGATTCAAGAAAATAAATAGTGTTCAAAACAAGCAAAAATCAAGACGTCCAAGGACATTTAATGAACATGAAAAGAGGTGATTGTGAAATAAGTTCACGTTAATCCGAAGACTAGAGCAGTAAAATTGACTCTGCAATGTAAAAGTAAGTTTGGAAAATCCTGAAACTGTGATAAGTGTTTTGAGAAAACAAAAATGTCACGGGAGAAAGAATCAAAGAAAACCCCCCATCAACAAAGCAGATCTGCGAGCCGGGCTGGCATTTGCTCAAGTGTTTGTGAAGCAGCCAAAGAATTTGGGGAAAATGAAATTTGTGTTGATGAAAGCAAATATAACATTTTCGAATCGGATGGCAAGCAAAACGTTTGGCGGAAACCAAATACAGCGAGCTATACATGTCAAAAATGTACAACTAACTGACAAATATGGAGGTGGCACTCAAATTGTATGGCAAAAGCACTGGTGTTTGCATTTTATTGCTGATACAATGAATAAACATGTTTATCTTTACATTTTCAAACGAAGTTTAAAGCAAAGTGCGAGCAAACTGGGAATCTCAACACATTTTAAATTGTACCAATATAATGACCCGAAACATAGAGGACCCATCATTGATATGTGGGGAAAGGCAACGACCGGCATTAATGTGAAAATATATTTATTATAATTAAAGGACAAAACATTACTATACTAACATAAAACACTTAAAGATGCGTGAGCGTAAGCTGTACGTCTTACAGACTCACTGCCCAACTCTCATCTGCCAATAATGGCGGGAAAGCATCACGTGATTAATGACGTGACGCAACATGGCGTCATACAGGGTACAGGATCTGTCAGCAGTTCCCACAGATATTTACAAGTTGTGAGTCCTGTACCGCTGTCCTAGTGTTATTAAGACTATTGCACAAAGTCCAGACCTTAATTTCATTGAGCATGTGTAGGATTATTTGCAACAAAAACTATATGAACATCAATTTTCTAACAAGCAGGAGTTAAGAGAACATTTGGTCGAAGTGAGGGCCAAAATTAATGGATCATTTTGCAAAAAATGGGTCCAACTTATGCCAAATAGATTGAGAAGTCTAAAAAGCAAAGGCGGTCCATCAAGATAGTAACTTTTAAGTTAGCATTATTTTTCTTTATTTATTGGGAAGTGTCTCAATACTTTTTTGAGCACATTTTTTTTTTCTCATTTTTAACCATAAATGCATTAATATGAGAATTTTGTTTGAATTATTATGATTTACTTATATCAAAATAATATTTATTTCTTTGTTTTGCTTTCATATGTATATTTAAGTGAAATATTATGATAAAAATCTGCGAACTTGTGATGGGACCCAACACTTTTTTGACAGACTGTATTTAGATAAGGTTTTGCTTTCTAAGTTTACCTATCTAGGTATCTTTCCTGAAAAAATGCGATTTCTAAAAAAATATCATTTTTTATTACTAATTATTAGAGCCTTTTTCTATCCGCTCTCGTGCTGACAATATCATATAGCACCATCTCTGTCCCAATTACATCAAGGTAAAATCGAGTGCAAATTCAACTGATGTGACAGATTGTTTCTAATAACATGTTCAACTAAGTGCGTTATTATTTTTTTTATTGAAATGATCAGTTCATATGTAGGTGAAATTGAAAAATGTTCAGATGCAATCAGTATGTGATTCGTATCTAAATATTTTTTGCGAAAATAAACAAAAAAAAAAACTACCGAACGAAGTTTGGTCTTCCAGATATTCTAAATGAACGCGGTTACAACTAAACGAAGATTTATAAACCGGATTTAACATCTGCAGTGTAGAAAACTGGCAAATGTGGTGGCAAATCCAATAAGAAATTTATCGTTTGTCAGTCTGTACTTTCAGAAGCATGTCAATTCGATAACTGAAAAATGCAATAAATAAATTGATGAAATTTGGCACTTGAATTCATTATTACAATTGTTGTCACATTTTGGTTCCAATCGGTTAGGAAGAAACGTGTTTGAAACACAAATTCTCCTTTATTAAGGAATATGCTAGAAAGCTTTGGAAAAACCTCTAGATACTATTGATACTATAAGTGCAGATAAATTGTTTTTCACAATCAGTAAGCGCATAAGTTCTTGCGAAAAAAAAAACTCTCAAACCTTGGAGCAATTATTTTGCCAGTAGGTCACACTGCTCATCTAGAGGAGGCCATCCAAAGGGTTTCAGCAACACTCATTGACAAATGAACAGGGAATGCGAAGGGACATAGAAGCTTCTCTGTATCCAAATCGGTGGGAATTAATGAAAACGGCGTGCGCGACCCCAAAACAGGCAAGAACGTTCCTTGCTCAGAAGACAGCCAGTCGGGGAATATTTCACGAAGTTGCTATAAATTTCGTGCTGCGATTAACCATTAGCATATTTTTCCGATCTCGCAGAACCGGAGCGCGGCTGCGGGTTTCTTGAACGATTGAAACTGGGTTCCCCCCCCCTTCTATAATTTAAGGTTTCGATTTCATTTGATGAATAATTTATTTCGCTGGATGTCGGATTCAATTGTGGCTCGAAAGTGAATAGGTTTCAGTTCGACCGCCAATTAGTTTGAAAATAAATTCACTTTGCTTTGATATAATGTGCGTTTAATGCTTTGAATTTAAAGATGCACTGGAGAAATTGTGTTGAAATGTCGCAATATGAAGTAATCAAAGTGATATCCCATGCTTTACAAAGAAGTTGTGCAGCAAGAGGCCTGTTTCGATACAGAATCCTTTTAGTGCTCTGAAGCTTGTTTTAGAGAACGTGTCTTTTTGTAAACGCGCTGAACTGAAGAGGTGTCGCCTGTAACTGCAAATAAATAATTCAATCCTAACAATTTCTTATTATGATGAATAATTTTTAATCTCTCTGCTGCAAATTTTGAAGAATTAAAAAAATTTTGCTGTATACATTCACTAGCTTTTTTATGCAACGTATGTGTGTCCTTTAAAAAATTATATATTCTTTATCAATATTATATTTAAATTAGCATCAAAACGTTACATATTATTAACTTTAATACGATCGTCTGATCTATTAAGGTGTATAACGATGCTCGGGATAAATGTTTTGAAAACACAGTTGTGGAAAACGCGTGAATATAAAATTTATTTAAATCTCCTGATAATGTTATGAATAAAATATGTTATTACAAAATTACTGAAATTATTTACAAATATTATAAATCATTTTTTTAAAGAAAAGAAGTTGATCGATTCTGGAGAAGGAGGAACCTCAGACATAGGGCTGCTTCTGAATTGGTGGTTGGTTGATGGGTATGGAAATAATGAGGAACGCTGTCGCGCCCTCTCGCGGCGAACTGTCACTCAGATTTTTGCGAGTGCCTTTGGGCGAAATAGCAGTTTGTCGTTATCCGTCACTTCAGCACGTCTTCGTGAGGCCGCGGTGGCCTGGTGGTAAGGTCTCGGCTTCGGAACCGGAGGGTTTCAGGTTCGAGACCCGATTCCACCTAAGAACCGTCGTGTAAGGGGGTCTGTTGCACGTTAAATCCGTCATGCCAGACGTCTTCCCGCTGGTGTGTTGTGGTGTGGAGAGGGGGTGCCAGCTCAGGTGTCGTCTTCGTCATCTGACCGCGGTTCAAAATTACGAGGTCCGTCCCAAAATAACCCAAGTGTTGCTTTAAACGGGACGTTAATATAACTAAACCAAACCAAATCGGTACGTCTTCGTGGGAATATAAATTTTAAAAAAAGTCCGCAGACTTCTCTATTAAGCCTTCTGATAAACTACGAAATGGATTTCTCACACTATTGTAGTTTCTTGCTGGTGCTCTTTTCCAAACTGTACACAATTCTGAAGGCAGAATCGTGATCCTTATTCTCTTTGCCATTGCCTCAGCTCATAGCAAAGTTTTAACTCTCTACAGTGGCAGCAACAGTCCAGTCCTTGCAGAGCGCGAAAGCTGAAGAGATGCTCGCCTTCGACACAGCGTAAAAGGAGTTCTTTTCCCGGCAAGTGACAATTAAAAAAATTAATTCTCTCTCTAAGATAGTTATTCATAGTCTCTCAACAAACTATGTCACTTCAACAAACCTTATTTATTTTAACTAACAGACACTTTGTTCCAGTCTTGCGAAATGAGTACAACCTGTATTTTCTCTTCTAAGGAGAATATTGATTTAATTAAATTAAATTAATTCACTTCACTTTTTCTATATCGGTTTGAAAGTTCAAAAAAATCACTTATTAGCTCATTGAAGAGACTGTTTGAATTTAGGACAAACTGGGACACGTTGTTATAGGTTGCCAAAGTTTAATTATATTTGAATTATAAAAAAAATCTAGAATAAAAAAAATGAATGAGCTATTTAAGCGTTTACGTCTCGAATTTAAATGAAATGTATATATTTTTTTCAACTCTTTCAATAGTTGCATTTGAGAGGCGAATTTTTGAACTTGCGTCTTTGGGCCTTCCTTCGTCGGGTGGAATGAAATCGTTTCGAACTGGTAGTGAAAAAAGAACATGCTACGTCTACGCTGATTGTTTTCTTTTTCTTTTTATCCTTTTTCTTTTTCTGAATGGTTATTTTATTGTTTTCTGAAACACATAGACTTTTCACCAGCTGTCACCCCTTTTCCTCAAATATTTTCT
Source organism: Argiope aurantia (assembly GCA_026543865.1). Taxonomy (NCBI): domain Eukaryota; kingdom Metazoa; phylum Arthropoda; class Arachnida; order Araneae; family Araneidae; genus Argiope; species Argiope aurantia. The sequence continues at coordinate 277,215 of JAPMOR010067772.1, read as the reverse complement.
TTCGCGGGAAACGGACGGTGACCTCTGCTGCTAACACGTTTAGTCGGCCATGGACCGGAGTGTAAACAATGAGCTCAAGAGATTTTATTTCGTTGTTCTTGTCAACGACGGTAGAAAAATTTTCGGATTCATGCATAAAGCAGAATGGATGTGACACGTTTTACTCTCTTTAGAGAAAATATTTTAATTGTCAAAACCCGTTTTACTCCAAATTCGTAAATTCTTATCAAATTTTGAGCGAAATCCCATCAGTGGAGGTCCGTCTGCCTGGCAGTCACTCGTTTAAAATAAAAACAAATCATTAGCTTTACTAACTATTTATAATACAATTATAAAAACAGATAATGCTTAGACATATACAGCTTTCGCTATTATTATTTTGATAAGGGAATTTTACTATAACTTTGGTTAATGTGGTACAAAATATAATTTCGGTCTAATACACTCCCAATATTTTTTGCCCCAACCTGCTCATAATAAGTAGAAAATATGTCAACTGAATATGAAGCAATAACGAGGAGGTATTTTATTTTTAACATTAAATAAGTACATAAAAAAAAGAAACGACGAATTAAAAACAGTTGCTCAATGATGCATTTGGAAAACGTCTGGCAAACCATTTTATATCTCAAATAAGAATTCCTTCAATGGAATGTTGCTCCTTATAGAATGGTGAAGAGCACATACTACAGTAAATAATTGACATTTGCTCCGCTGCTGCTGGAACTGACAGAAAATCTGATACTGTCTATGCCCCGTTTCTGCGAGGGTATCTGACATCCTTGGATTATCATATATCCTACCGCACAGTCAATGCTTGCCGCTTCTGCTCGTCGAAAACAATGGGTCATTTACGATTCAGGCATGATTATCGAATATTATTTCATCCTCGAAAACAGACAAGTGACCTCGATTCAAGTATCGTAACACGAAGAATTTTAAGAGAAAAAAATGAATCGGGTTGGATGGAAAAAATTCAGAGGGCAATGGATGAAAGAAATCAGTGAGTTCGAAGTGAATACTTTTATTTTAAAAAAAGAATAAATATTTAAAAAATAGAATCTAGAACTTCGTTGGGTTTGTATTTCCTAATCAAGTGATCTGACGATTGTACTGTCTTGCAGCAAAACTTCACAAGTGTATAAAACCACACAAAGAAATTCAATTAAATTTCTTAACATCTATTGCTAAATATAAAATAGCAGATTTATTTTTAAATAAATTATATAGAATAGAATATAAAAAAATGTCAAAAAATTCAGATGATAGAGGTTATCTGATCACAAAATGGTGAATATTTCCTTTTGATCGGTGAATAACGGTGTCCAATTGTGATGGAAAAGGAAAACAATTTAAGAATCGAAGTCTTTTTTATTTCTTTATTCAGTGCATTTTCTTGACGCAACAGATGTTCACTGAAATACTTTTTGAATGGATGCAGGCTATTTTATTGAAAAGTGGAAAATGAGTTGAATGGATAATGTTTTCGAAATGAAATGGCAAAATCTAACTGAAAATTATCTAGAACATACTGAAGCATTCCAATCGGCAGTGGCTGACACATTAGAGCCGCAGTACCTCCACTTGAAATAATTATAGAAATTTGTTTCTTCGCTTTTTATTCTATTTCATTATTTCTCGCACTAAAAATTTGCTAAACAGTGAAAATGAAACAAAAAAAACCGCAGAAAATGAATGAGCAAATAGGGGCTGCGCTTCAATGTGTATCGCAACATTTCACTGGCTTGCAGATCGGGAAACAAAAGATCGCACTCTGAAATATTCGCAGTTCAGCGAATATTTCAGAGCTTGGAGCACCAAACACCGTTCTCTAATATCTTCGGCTGAACTCGCTCGCTTTTTTTTTTTTCTTTTTTTTCTTTCGCTGCTTTAAACATACATACTTTTTTTTTGCTTTCGCATTTATTTTTTTAATATTTCCCAACTGCATCATATTTGGGTCTCTCATTAAAAACCTTTCATTTCCTTAAATAGAATGCAGAAGGATCATAATTAAAATTTGGGGGTAGTTCAGAGACAAAATTGCTTTTTGAAACTGTATTTCCATCCTATTTTTTCTAAAAAGTTTCCGATGTTGAGGAGCTCTGCTGCAGAAAGCAGCGATACATTTTCGTTACATTAAAGCCATTTTTAATTTAAAAAATAATCTGTGATGAAGTACATTCTATTGATGATTTAGAAAACATATTTAAAAAGAGCGGAAAGGATGTAAAACAGTTTATTTTTTAAGCCTTATCTCCTTGCGCCCATTCGTAATGATATTTTGTTAGACTCCGAAAAATTATTTTAATTCAATTTTTTAAAGAAAATGAAGCCTGGCAATGCGTTATATAGTATACATATTTTTAATCGGACGTTAAAAATCTCTTTTCCGCACTCACTTTTCATGTAAGTTGTGCGTTATGAAAAATGGCATGCCCTCGTAAAAATAGAAACTTTTATATTTCTAATTAAAAAGTGGGAGCTAAATCAAACATTAAACAGTCCCAAGAAGTTTCTTTTGTGAGGAGTTGAAACCTTTTCCGAACCTTCGAGGGATCACACGATTTCGAAGAGAAGACTGTTTTGTTTATTTTTCTTGCTACGCTGGAATCCTCGATGGCAAGCCACCAGTTATAAAACGAATGTGAGGCCAGAAGAACCAATAAACATAGTGCACGCGTACTAAATTTCATTCGTCTATCACAAAGGTAACTGAAAGCTTTTTTGAATTATTTTCGTCACAGATGTGATACCAAAAATGTATTTTACGAACTCGGGGAAGTCCAAAGCGTGGATATCTGAAGTTGGAATGATTTGATGCTTTCTCTATATTTTTTATACGAGAAAGTAAAAAACCTTCATCTATCATTCGTGTCCTTTAAATTTTAAATATATTATAAAAGGAAGTGCTCCAGAATGAAACACCTTTTTCATTTTATCCAAATTCTTGCTTCCTGATCTCTGTTCGATTGAATAGAAACCTCATTTTAAAGACTAGCTTATGAGCTTCTTTTTCCGGTAAACTATCTGTTAAGCGTTCCAAAAGGCCAGCGACATGTCACAACCCACTCTGCTTCACTTCAAGTCCTTTTCTAAATGAAGCTCTTCTCCAAGTGCCGAAAATTCTAAAAGCACTGAACTGTCCTTTTCGGTGAATCAAACCAGTTTTCTGGACATTCCCATAAACCAAACATATCGTAGGTGAAGGCGTCCAGGAAAGTGTTTCTCCCGTAAGGAATCGAAAAGAATGATGCGGTTTTATTTACGAGGCAAAGAAAAAGAACACGCGCGTTGGACCCGAAGAGCTGCAAGTCGAGCGGGTCGTTAACATCGCGATTTGCTCTTCATGCGCGATCGCGCTGAATATCAAATAATGGTAAAGATCACTGGCAATTACATCCATCATCCTCTTCATTTTCACCTGTTTTATTCGAGAGAAAAATGGTTTCTGCTGTTGAATGAAGGAAGGGGAGACCTCATCCAGGTTTTTCCTTCAAACAGACATAGAGAGGAAACCTTAAACTTCCATTTTGGAACTCATTTTTCATTTCCCCTGCGATTAAAATTAGTAATTCCGCATATCAAAGAGGTGATACCCTTTTAAGTATTTAAAGAACTTTGACTAAGCTCTTCCTTGCTTAAGATTAGACTAAGAAAAGGAAGTATTTATTTTTAGCTACTTTCCATTATTCGAGTAAAAATTGACTTGTTTTAAAAAGTTTGGTTGAATAATTTGCATTTCAAGTTAATTACTTGCAACTTTCGATAATAATCTTATGGAATAATAATGAACAAAGATCTTCGAATATTTCCTACTTCTGCTTATTTCATTCTCCATTGGTTGCAGTCTGAAAACTCTCAAAACAAAATCATATCTGTTTCTTCATAAGGGCATAAACCGACTTGATTAGTTTTTAAAGCAATTCTCAATCATTCTGTTTCAAGTTCCGTAGGTCTTGACATTTTATAACATGAACCCAACTTTTAAATGCTTTCATTTCCAATGTTTATTACCCAATGGTACCATCACCGATTAAAGGAAATTTAAAATTTTTAATAACTTTTATTTAACTTATTTTCAACTTTATTTTTGATTTCAGTCACAGAATGCAAGCGGCATCAACACTAATTTTCGAAGAAAAAAAGTTTGGTACATTTGCATGCAGAAATAAGTACTAATTTCAATAATAGTGAAATTATTCTTTATTTTAAAATTTAAAAAAAGTCACAAAAATATAAAAATTTAATTTTAAAAATTAACTAACCTAAACCAGTATTTATTTGACATCACAAAATTAAGTATGTAAAGAAAAGCTAAGTAAAAAAAAAAAGCAGTGTTTTATATTTTTAAAAATTAGAGAGGTTTTATATAATCTCTGCTGTTAATTTTGATTCAATGACTAGCTTAACTTAATTGATTTCAATTTTGACAACATTAAATTCTTTAAATTTTGGCTGACAGAAGATAATTTCTGTCACTTCTTTATAAAGACTAAATTGAGATCAGTCTTTTATTTGATGATCAATTTATTTGCGATCGTGAAAGCTGCAAATGCTCGATAATTGGTATTATCTTGCGTTTAAGATAAGATTTTGAGTCGTTTTCGGGTATTATAGACCAAACATTCCTGCATCATTCAACCAAAATGCATGTGATCCCTACTTTGTCGGAATCCCCCGACTATAACTGAATTGTTTTCCTCAAAAGCTGTAAAGAAAATTGAACTGCAAGCCTGGATTACTAAATAGGCAAAGCAGGCAACTACCTACAATCCCGCAATTCTAGGGACCACAAGATTTTTTTGTACCCGAAGTTCTTCAAATGAATTCAAATATCGTTTAAATTTTATAATCTTATTCTAATGACTTTCAAAGGAGTGATCCTTTCCAAAATGTTTTCTCGTTGTTTTATAATTCTTAAAACTATATGTGACTTCATAATTAAAAAAAAAAACAAAAAAACAATGTCATATGAAACAGAATTTAGATTGCCTTAAAAAAAGAGGTCATTTGCTTAAAATTACTATTAAATATAAATTTTGATTGAGTAATTGGTAAATTGGGTTTTCTATAGAAGATACGAAAACTAATCAGCAAATTCTCATGAAAGCGAAGAAATCAAATTTTTGTGGTTTCAGTTTGTCAAATTTGTTACATAAAACTGCGTACATAAATATTAAAATTAAAATCAATGAGGAAAATCTGGTTTTGGAAGTTGGATAGAAAAGGGTGTCTTTTATTGCCTAATGCTTTTATTACCTAAGGCCACCTAGAGGAGTTGATCCGGCCCTGCTGAGCCATAAATGAATCAGCCCCGCTTAATAACGCCTCCCGTATTCATTTATTCATGTTCTGCACTTGCTAGTTTCTCTCCGAATTTTTTAAGTTAATTGAACGACAGAAATTGAAATTGTCATCGGAAAATAATTATAAAATTCCAAAACTTGAAGTTGTTTGTACGCGCTTTTACAGAGACATTTTTTTTTTTTCTTTTTTGCGATTAACCCTCTTGAGAAGTGATTTTCTTCGAATATTCTAAACATGGTATTCTTCCTTTCACCACACAAGACGAGTTGTATAACCATAGACGGCAACTCCGACTAGCCTGAAAGTATACGGGAAAACTTCAACGACCAGACGCGTCGACAACATTGGCAGGAACTAAAGTTGAATCCTAAAGGCCATCACCGGTCACGGTAGATCCCTCCCATACAATGCACGTCCCTTCATCAGTAGAGAGTAGCTACTCCCACACCATTTCTATATTTATCAGGAGGGCGAGAATCAATTACCATTCCGAAAGTTTCTAATTTCTATGACCCCTAGGGATAGACAATTTGTATAAAAACTGTTTAACTTCCCGAAGTGATTTCCTACACTAGATGATAATTTTGGAATGCTAATTTGCAGATTTTCTTTAGACTTTTTGTGCAACCAATCGACTTTTCCGAATTCGTTAATATGAACTAAGGTCTTGTTCGTGGCTTGTTTCGAGTACTCCCTCTTCTTGGAACATTCCACAGATTTTTAAATTTTTTTTAATAAATTTTTTTGTTAATTAAAAAAAATTGTTTATTTACTGTTTCCAGATTTTTCTCAAATATTTTGGCAATTTGTTATCCTTATGATTTTTATGCTTAAATCCTGGGATAGTTCATTTTCAAGTAGCACTGGTGAAACAATAAATATCTAAATGTTTGAAAAAAATTGAATGAAACTTTTATAACAATTTCAAAAACTAAAAAAATGTTCACATTTAAACTTTTCAGAATTTTCTGACAAAACGGAAACATATCTCTATGTTGTAAATTTTACTTGCGAGAAAGAAAATTTTTAAAATTAATTACAGAAAAGATTGCATTAATTGCGTTTTCAATCCTGCGATTGTAAATAATAAATTTCACCATCCAGAACAACCTTTGTGTTATATTTACTTTGAAAGTTTAGATTTCATGACTTAAGATACCAGGTACGTACTTTCTTTTATGACTAACTATATATCCTTATGCTTTTAAGAATGGCATTTAGGAAAATAAGAGAACGCATATTTTTTCCATTTGGTTTCGGTGGCTGTTCTAGTGGAATTTCCTTTCTTCTCTCCATTTTAATGCTTTAATATTCCGAAGGGATAGAGACCGACATTCCAGAAATCGCAAAATAATTCATCGGTTTTTCGAACCATTTTCTACATTTTTTTTACTTTTTTATTATATGTATAAAAATATGGATATGGACTAAAGGGCTATGGATAAAATATGGTTAAAAGGAATCGTCAAAGAATTCGAACTCGAGATTTTAAGGAATTTCGAGATTTTAAGGAATTGCTCCTCCTTTTTGAAAAATGCTTGTCTGTCTGTGATAAAGATAACTCAAAAAGGTTTTGAGTAAGTAATTTGGAATAGGAGCTCGCGACCCAATTTGTAGATTTGTAGATCAAATTTAAAACGAAATACAATCATAGGTGTTCGATTGCAAATGATCTCTACATTATAACTTCAAAACGCAAAGAATTAGGTAGGTAAAATTTTGTACATAGGTTCAAGCATCTAAAAGTCCTTCTTATCAAGTCTTAAGCCAAATCTGTCAAGCTTTTAACTGTCTATCTGTCTGTACTTTCCCAGGCGTGTATGTGCATATTAATAAATGGAACGACTTGAATGAAATTTGATGTCATTTTGTGGTTGCAATTGCGTACCGAATTTTGGTTCCATTCACTTTGCCAACAAAAAGGAGTTAAGAATGTATTTCTGCTCAGTAGACTCAGAATAAATGTGCATCCAGGATCTATATTTTGTAACTATTGTTCGCCAATGATGTGCCGTACTTATTCACAATTTTACTTTTGGGAGATTTGTTTCGTTCGATGGATATAAATAAAGCTTAATTCTCCTCATTCGTTATAATAACAGAGAACTGTTCCTGTCATAAACAATGTATTATTACATGCCTGAGGAATGCGTAAACCTTTGATAGATGCGGATGCCTGATATGCCTATATATAGACATCTGAGAGATTTTTTTATCGCTCTCGTTGCACCCGAATTCGCGTGGCAAGGAAGCTTTGAACTTCCATTTCAGAACTAATCTCGCTGCAATTAAAATGAGTCATCCGGAGTGGCCTGGAGAAAAAAAAAAAACCTTTTGGGCATTCGAATCACTTCAACTAAGTTCCTTCTTTCTTACTTAAAAGTTTAATTGAGGGAAGGAAAAAGGTGAGGAATGAGGTGTTTAGTGAGAAAAAGAAAGTGTTTATTTATAGAGGCGGAAGGCTTGGTTCAATAATTTGCATTTTAAGTTCATTACTTCGAATACTATCATTAAAAGAATATATGCCGTTTTTAAATTGGTATGTCTTGAATTAAAAAAAATTGAAATTATTTCTGTTTTTCTTTACCAATATTTAATTAAAGTTCTGCGTTGTTTATCCTGTTCACCTACAAAAATTCTGAGCTATCAAATGGAAATGACACTTCTCAAATAATTCAGGGAAATATCAATAATATTAAATTTTATTTTTTAGAAAAAGAAATTATACAGAATGCACAAAATTCTAAATTTTAAAATTTTAGATGTAAATTTGTCTGTCACATATGAAATTGCATATTTTCAATTGAAAATAAAATAAGAATTTTTTATTTTATTTTATCAGTTATATTTTGATAGGTCAGTGGTCAACCGTCCCTGAATGTCATGTCTAAATAAAGTCATTTAATCGAATAGAAAGCCAGGAGAATTATGAATGAGTTAGAAAGAAGAATCACAAGTAGTGGAAAACAGAAAAGAATTTCAAGAAGTGTCATTTCCAGATGTGGAAGACTTCAAATGCATACCGAAGACAAGGCCAAGCTCCGTAACTACAATCAATGCTATATACTACATCAAGAATGTGAAACTCAAATGCTAGCGCAGACTAAATAAGCAACATCCTAGTTTATATGGACTGCAAAAGAATGTTTTAAAAAATTTTTGTATATGAAGTGTAGATAAAGTATTGTAATCGTCACAATCGAGATTTTGGCGAATCTACACTTTTCAGATCTCCCTGACTTCGAAAAACACATTTTTGGTAGTATGTGACAAAAATAACTAAAAGGCGCTTTGAGTTTTGAAATTTGGTTGCTACACTAAATTTGTAGATTTCTATCAAATTTTGAGCGAAATCTTTTCAGAGGAAGTCCGTCTACTGGACTGTTTGAATTTAAATTAATGCGATAACTAGAAAACAAAGAAAGCTAGATGGATAAAATTTGGGACACAGATTTAGCATCTATAGTGCAGACACCTCTCAAATTTTGAGTCAAATCCAATAAAGATTAGCCGTCTGTCGGTCTGTGTTTTCAGAAGCTTGTAAACGCGATAGTTCAAAAACGCATATTCTTTAATATATGAAATTTGGTACGTAATATTGTAACTGCAGTCATAGTTCCGTGTCCAATTTTAGTTTCAATTGGTTTGGGGAAAATTACGTCTGAAACACAAATTCACTTCATTAGAGAGTTTGCCAGAAAGTTTTGGAGCGATCGCTCCCCCTGGATTATCGAAATGCTGATTATTTTTGAAAAAATACAACTTGAAAATAGAACACGAACTTCGGCAAAATTATTACTTTTTTACCATTTCATTTTGTTCTGGGAATCTGTTCTCTGTTTCTAGCATTCCACCATTGGGCGTGTCTTGTCCGCTGTAATTATGTATTTACTGTTGCTAATTGGAGAAGTGGTACTTCCCACTTAATAAAATGGCGTAATCATCCATTGGGGAAATGTTTATTAATAATTGTACACAATTAGAAATTTTAAATAAATAAGCTATGAAATTTTTATAAAAAATTTTGTTACACAACATTAAATTTATCGTAATTGAGAGCTACGCACGCCCATCTTACATTGTTTGCAGAGTGCAAATCACGATTTAAGGTTTGAACCATTAAAATGAAAGTTAACTACCGTTGACGTCAAAATTTAATCACTGGGCAATCATCTGTAATTGAAAGACTACTTTCCAAAAGTACCATTTTCTTCGTTTCAGAACGTCAGGAGAATGTTTTATATCACGCTCATAAAAATTTATTTCAGAATGAAATGAAGATGATTCGCTTCTTGATTTTTGAGCTATAGTGGTAAGATGTGCAAATATGATAAATTCCCCATTTTTGCTCCTTTAATCGGTGAATGAGGAAAAAATCGTATTCAGCCTGTTATTAAAACATAATTTCTATATGATAAAACCATTCGAAATAACGACACAATGTGTGAACCAATACCGTTCAGAAAACTGAGATATTATTCTCTATAACTAGATGTAGAAGAAGAAAAAAGTTAACCTTGAAAATAATTTTTAATTATATTCTGATTGATAAAAATAAACCTTCTTTACTTCATTTCATTTCATTTATTGTGAAGTATTTTCTGAGTCCACAAAGCAGAAAACAAATAATTTATTAGTAATTATTAAATTATTCGAAATAAAATAAAAATGGTTAAAAAAGTCGTAAAATTAAAATTATTGCTAGCCTTTAAAAATATTTTTTCAAAACTGACTCCTTGAGCATTCATAAAACTCGAAATATTAGATAATCAGGCCATATCTCGAAAGGTAATTTCGTAAATCTTAATGCACATTCAATGTTCTTCTTTTTTTCTCCTCTCTCTTCTTCAGATATATTATTTCGAAATAATTGTCTGCTGTCAGATTCTGCTTTTAACGCATAAAATCTCCGAAAAATACTACTGTCCATTAATTCGGTATCTTTTCAACTCTGTGAGATGCCGTGCCTTTTCGAATAAGAAATGCGCAAGTATTTTGATTCAATGAAGGGATTCCAGCTGCAGAAGTTAATTTTAAAGGAAACTCTTTTCATGCACAGACAATACCAAAATGCGAACTGCATCCATAAATGGATACTCAAAATAAGCTATTGATAGGACGAAGAGTTATCCTGATAAAAAGAATTCATCAAACTGAAGAATAAATCTATTTTTGGAAAAATGATTCATCGTTGTGAATTCGCTTCCATTTAACTTTCATAAATTCGAGAGCAGAACACATTATCTATTGTGTGAAAATGAAACGACTGAATAAATAGGTCATTTTGGAAGTGAAATGAAGCGAAGAAAAAAAGGACAGCGTGTCACGATTTCTTCTTATTCTACAAAAATAATCTAAATAAATCGAATAAGCAATCTCAGTTTTTAAGTAGATATCCTTCTAAGTTTTACCTTTATCATTATAAAATTTCTTTTGATTCAATTTGTAATATTTCAGCACTATCCAAGGGCTGGAAATTTAAAAGTTACAGCCAGTACAGATGGCGGACAAGTTTAACCCTTTATAGTCCTTCGATATAGTCAGTAGGTGTTATGCATAGTTTGTTTTCAAATATGTGGAAGCCGTAAAATAGGAACTGAGGCGGTTGACGGTTTTATTGATGGTTCAGATGAAGTTGTCTAAGGTTCCAATCATCTCTAAAATAACTCACAAACAGCTTGTATTTGATTTATTACTTTTTTCTCTCGCTTGGAGATGCTTTATTCGAATTTTTTGTTGTTGTTATTCTGATTTTATTCCTAAAAAGAAGGAATCTGCCGAAATGTTCCAGTGATTTTCAATACCTCAGGTCACTTCATTAGGACAATGAGCAGAACCGCTACGGCTTCAATTATTTTAAGACCTACGTGTAGTTGGAAGCGAGATGTATACAGAAACGGCAAACGGTACAGTAGGGAAAATTATTTTAGAAAAATACACAATAGTAGCAACTTCTGGTCAAAGCCAATTCCATATAATATATGGGAAATAAGAAGAAATAGGGGCTGCTCTTGAATCTGTAGCGAGGAATCCGAATTAGGGAAGATCTGGCAACTGGCAGAAAACTTCCGACGAAAACGAAGTATGAAACGGAATTAAAATCCGCCGAGTTTCAGACTTTGGCAATGAAAGTTCATCTGTCACCGGCAACCGGAACTGGGATCGTTGTAGTCTGGCAAGTTTTGTTTCAATAAGTTCAGTCCGGTCAGATTCTATTCTTTTGCAGCTTTAAATGGATCGTAAATCCAAGCAAAATATCGATGCTATCAGTTTGCCTCTCAATAAAGACGCCACAATATCTCGCGACTTCTCTGGGTTGCTCCACAAAGATCAATGGCATCATTCAAACATTATTGAATTTGGATAGCTTTTTTTTTAATTAAGATGCTAAAATAATTTTTAATAGAACAAAATCCTCCCAAGTGATTCTTCCATTCAAAATTGCCTTTAATTTATTTGCATCAACAAGGTGCTTCCAAGAATAGTCCTGAAAATGAATGCAAGTAGAAGGATGACGATTTGCATCTTATAGCGTCCATACAAGATGCTGCATTGCAATCGCATGCCCAAGCGATCGGCACGCATTGCTATCGCCATTTTTTTGTCATAGCGGTCACCGTTCCGGTATTTCCTTTAAAGTTTTTCCGAAACTTTTGTTATTTTTTAAAAGGAAATAACTTCATTGTTTGAAAAGTTAATCCATGGTGGAATCTTTTCGTAAGTCATATGTTAGATGCTTATTGAAATTCGACATTTTTATACCAAATTTTACATGACTGAAATTCCTCAGTTTGCAAATTCGGGACGTTTTATTTTTCTTTGAATGTCGTTTTTCTTCCCACTGGTGTTTGTTAAATGAGCATTTATAAATTCCTAGTATGAAATCGACAACTTATTTGTGGTTCAGATTTAATCTTATCTTAAGTTGCCTCGTAAATGATTCATCATAGATCAGAAGCACGGCACATTGCATCGCACGGCATTGAAAGAGCTGCGCACAATTGCTTTGACCGAGAAATCCGCTACGGCTGTGCAGTTGAGTATTCTTATCACCGGACTACTTATCAAAATTATCTAACTATCAGTAATAGACAATTCCCATTCATTATCAGGTTTGCGACAACCAACGACAAACTGGCTCACATACGCCCTTGTTTTTCTTCGCCGATTTCGAAATAGAAATCACTTATAAACATCTGGGCTGTCACACATGCCCACCTTGAGCGTGCTGCGTGTACACAAAACAAGTGTCCTTCTTTCACGGTTCAATGCTCTCCGATCCACTCAAGTGTTCGCCAGATCGAGGTGACTCGATTCCGAAGGCAGGAGCTAAAAATAGGCCGGAGAAAGGCCCTCTCCCCGGGCCCTTTTGTCTTCCAGCTGCACTCATTACTCCAGGGGGATCTCAAATTGAGGAGAAAATGCTGGCCTCTTTGGGAGGGATGAATCAGTCCTCTGTAAGGCAATGGCTTCAGGCAAACCTGTGAGGCCATTTTTTTCTGACGAAAAGGTATCCGAATAATCCTGTCGCTGGAGATAGCTCAGAATAATCGGAAATAACGACGTTGATTTTTATTATGAACAGCTAATAATGCATTGCCACTCCTTTAACATGTTCTTCTCTACGAAAAATGTATCTCAACGGAATCATTATTATTCTTAATATTAATTATATTTCATTTCTATTCGTCGAACTACGGTGGAACAGGGTCTCGACTTCTTCTGCAATAGTTTCCCCCCCCCCTCTCTCTCTCTCATTATGTGCGGTGCGTTAAGTGAGATTTGACTTTATATCATTTCACGGTTCATAATCTGCATAAATGGAAATGAAATTTGTCAATAATTTATCCATAAAATATTTATGCCGGGACATGAATCTATAAAACTATACAGTTAAAACTGCTTCAAATCATATTTGGTTCACATATTAGATTTGAATAAATATTTCATAGCAAGTATATTTTATTGTTTAAAAACTGTGTTTAAATTAAAAAGGTTATTGCTGGGTTTAGTACTGCCGTTTCCATTAACTAAAAATATTAGTACCGCACTGGGAAGTCAAACTAAAATTCCCATAATGTAGTCTGTCCCTGCACCTAATTTCTAAACTTTTATTATTAGGCATATACATCTAGAAGAAAAAAATGGCCTAAGTAAAGAAAAGATACTGTTTCATGTCGTTTCAATGAATAAACGTTTTGAGGCATAACGAACTTAGCATTTTTATACAGACCAGGAGTCATTATTGCTCAACTTCCGTTGAGACACCAAAATTTTCAATGAATACAAAGGTCCATTTTATTGCGACTGAAACTGAGTGAGTTATGAAATTTGAATATGACTGACTAACAAACACGCTCGAGTTTGACATCATCACTCCATTGACCATGTCAAAAAAAGATACGCCAATCAATCCCCAAAAATTATGAAGTTGGTGATTGTTTTAAAAGGGTGATATTCAAAGCTTCATAATTTCGTCGAATTGGGTCGCAGAAGACATATTTTTTATAAATTTATTTAAAAACTGGTGTGACATTATTATTTTTTAGAAGTATGTTTACTGTGTGTTATTTTTTAAAGTATGTTACTTTAGCTTTTAAATTAACTACTTAACATAAATTTACAATCTTAACTTCGATTTCATTCTGACGGAGAAATAAACTATCTGAGAAGTAATTCAGTTTTTTTTTTTCGGTAATAAATCGCAGGCTGCAATTTATCGCCGGCAAAAACCTGATATCCACCATTTGAGTCGGTGTTAAAAGTGTGTCGAATTTTATGATTGTTGAGTTGGTTACTAACGAATAGTTCTGCATTCCTTTCAGATTTAAGAATTTTTACCACAGGAATCCAAAATAGGGTCTCATGCCATTTGTCTCAAAATGTCTATTTTAAAAGCTATTAATATTTAAAATATTAAAACTGATGGAATATAATGAAAATAAGGAATAGCGATGATTTAATAAATGCTAATAATAACTTCTGTCCATTTTTAGTAGCAAATATCCATCATGCATAAAATATATGGTTCAAAACAATTATGCTAATATGAAGAAAATAAAAAGGAAATTTAGAAACTCTAGTTCTTAACAGCTTAAAATAATAATATTTGAGGCATGAATCGTCTATTTTTATTTTGTTTTAAAAATTTATTGTCGGTAAGAAGCAGCGCGCGTACACACACACAAATGTATTTATTAGTTTCAAAATGCACGCAAGTACAAAGTCAGCCACTAGCACAATAAATTGTGTTGTAAAATAAATTTTTAAATATTTCGAAACATTCATCACAATTTTTAAAAAATGTATAGGGATAAATCACAGAAAAGCTATTATCTTGAATTTTAAAATTGTTAAATAGTTTTTGTGCGAATATACTCAAAATTTGCTGCGAAAAAAGTCCATATTTCTTGATGAATTTCAATGAATTAAAAATATACATGGAATATCCTTAGAAAGGTGACTCTACTCTACTCTAATATGCGGAACAAATATACGTGTCATAGTTGTAGCTTTGGGTTCAAAAACCCTCCTTGCGGAGTATTTTCAAGTGTGCGTGTCACTTAAAGCCATTTGTCAGATATAAGCATTATCCCATTGAAATAGTTTCGTCGAGAGCGATGTTCCCTTTTCAGATGAATAAAATGTGTTCGGACGTCGGATGACCGAGGGAGCGAAGGAAGAAGCCGATCCACTGAATTCTCCAACCAGCCTTAAACCGGAAGATTTGAACCAAATAAATTGTGAAAAAACAGATTTTGAAAAGGCGATTTTTACAAATCGGATTGCAATGAATGACATATCAGTTATTTTAATTATTTGATACTTTTTAATTATTATAAATATTATGGAATCTGAAATTCACTATTTTTCTCAAATTTTCTAACACGTACTGTCACTCAAACACAATTAAATTTAATTAAATTAAACTGGAGACTGATAATTAAATTCTGAAAATAGGAAAATCTAGTATTGCTATCGAGAACACATAACTGTATGAAATTTTAACACTTCAGCGCATTAGATATTGAAAACATCTTCTGCGAATAGGAGAGGAAGGTGAATGTGAGGAAATATATATTTCACAGTACATTGTGAAGCAAGTTACTTAAGGTTTTTGCGACATTTTTTGTGTATTTTTGTATATTTTGTTTTAAATGTACATTTTTGTTCTGAATTTTAATAAAACATTTTAATTTGAATGAAATATTAAAGAATTCAAAGCAATAATCTAACATGTTTGCTGGCAATTCTATTATAATATTATTAATAACATTTGCTTCTTTAAAGCAACATTTTTACCTAGAATTCCCAGAATCGATTGAAATGATGCTTTTAAGAAAAACCTTAATGCCTTAAAATCATTTTATAAAGGAGTTACTCAAGCCTTTAGTCATTAAATGTGCAATATTTTAGCAGGTAATCCTTCCCAAGTTTTCAAGTATATCTCAAACATTTGTCCTTTGTTTGTTCATTTCTTCTCGCTTCTCAGCTCCATTATCCGAGGTGCTTTAGTGTTCACTTTGTATTTCTATTTAAAACCCTATAATGACACACAACATCATCTTTGAATTTTTCATTTTTTAAAACAAAAGGTGATCTTCTAAAAGATAATAGTTTGGCTTTGTCCACAAATGGATAAAAATCTAAAAATAACCAGCTCAGAGGTCACGTTTAAATAGTTTTTTTTTAATTCCAAACAATATCAAATATTTATTTTCTCGACGTCATTGCAACTTTATAAATGGCTTATTCGGAAATTGTTTGCAGATACGGATCGTTCTGTGTTGCCAAAGAAAGAAAGTTTTATTTTTAACCTTTTGCTTTATGCCGAATAGAGGTTAGTGCTAAGGCGTCGGTAATAGCAAACAAACATTCAATGGGTGTGATGCCCTTTTTAAAATTCGCTTTGAAATCATTTCCTTCTTTGAATGTTTTGTTTTGTTGGAAATTATGACGATGGATGTGACTGTTGCATGCATGTCTTATCGGGAAAAGGTTTTGAACCTCTGCAGATATATATTATTTTGGAAAAAAATAAAAAATATATATAGAATACTTTTCCTGAAACTTTGTTTAGAAGCATTTAACCTAATTAACAAATCTATGGAAACGATGCTAATTTCCTGGGCCTTTGGTGTGCGTGAGTGACGAGGAATGAATGATTTCATTTTTCTAGTTGTAAATGATTTTGAATTATAGAAAACGAAAATTAAAAATGGACGACCCTGTTATTCAAAATCTGAATGAAGATAAAACGCGCGTGGGAAGATATCTGGAGCAAAGCAATTATATTCGATAGAGAATTATATTTAAAAATAAAGGCATTAATCTTATTGTAACTATATCGTTTAATAACACCTGTAATATCTTTATCCAGATCGATGAAATAAGAGAATAGAATAACAAAACAATTCTTTTATTTATAGTCCTATATATGTACAAAACAACAACTTGTTCTCATCTAAGTTAATATTATTTACAAATATCAAATAACTGTTCAATAACGAAATAGTTCCTCAATCAAATCGAAGAATAAGTCACCAGAAAAAAAACTGCTAACAAGCTGTTAACTTTTAACGGATATTCCAAGGGCCGCTCCAGAAATCCATCGATCTTTATCGGATGGATCCTAAAACAGAAATCCGAATCACATGGAGCTTCTAAAAAATTCAGAAACAACTTCTCCGGGCATCGACGTCGTTCTGAATTCGAATCCGAAGCCACTCACTGCTTTCCTCTCTGTCTAAAAGCAAACAAAAATACCACATTTTATTTCCATCAGATATCCGCCCCTGACTTTCTCACTGGTGAACTTGAGTTCCCTCTCATTCAGGAGCTGCTCATCAAAGCTTCCTCAATGGTTTCGCCGGATCATAAGAGTGCCTATTAGGGATCCATTTTTGTGGCCATCCTCCCTGGAACACATGTTGATTATAATCAATTCGCAGTTAACATCGGCTGAAATGCACCTGGGTTTAACACTCAATAACAAGGGATCGCTTCTTCATGATTTGAGGAGTCTCTTGATAAGGAAAAAAAAGTTTAGCATCTAGATGTCTTGACGTCCTTCTCCCTTAAAGACATAATGAAACGACAAGACGCACATTCGTGTCCCCTCTCCTGGACATAACAAATGACTAGACACAATGAATCTATTAATGAAAAGGATCCACACCTGGTGATCCGAAGGCACTATACTATGTGTGGGAAAATGGCTGATGTTACATCTGGTCGGAATGTCATTTACCGTGTGAAGAAAAAAAGGAAACGTTACACAACATAAAAACAACTCTCTGATAATTTTTGAATTTTTAACTTTTAATTGATCGTGTTTAACATAGTTCAACTTTTGTAATGAAAATTGTTATGATTACAATTGTACATTAAGCTTTAGAATAACTGGTTTTGAAAAGCAAAATTTTAATAATCCCATGCAGCAAAAGATCGGTGGCCAATCATTGGCCAGACACCTTTCTACAGAATTTTTATAAGTCGGGGCGGTCATGCCTTGGCTGAGGCGTCGTCCATACATTGGGCATGTCCCTAGGCAGAACGTCGGGCTATGATAGCCGCGACATGTTTCCGACATATTTATCGATCATTTTCGAATAGGTGTTGATAATGGGCGACCCAATACCAATAATTTCTCTATGTATTTTATCAAATCAATGGGTAACCCAATACTAATCATTAGGCGATTTATTACTGAGATCTTGCCGATGCCGTTATGAAATATTGTTTATTCTTACATTTTATAAACTAGTGACATAATATTTAGAACTATCGTACTTTCAAAATTTTGCCAAACGATTAAAAATACGAAATATTTTGCGTAGTTTATTATATTTTTTACTTATAATCAAATTTGTTTGTTACTCATTGAGATCAATTTAAAATTCCGTAAAACACATATTTGCTTTTGATAGAATAATGTTTTCCAGGATTTTCATTTTAACTTTTCTAATTTCGTCCACTTTTTAAACTATTATTATAGCATATATTTGGCCATATTACTCTGTACAATTTTTAAATAACAAAATGGAATTTTTTTGTTGCTCTTTACGAAAAAAATAAACACATTTTAAAATAACCTGACAATAATTTTAAAATTGATCATCTATCTCTATATAAGATTTAATTCCTTCATTTATATTTCATTGTGCAATGCATGAGGAAAAACTGTTGGACACGTTTACAGAGTCAATATTGTAATTAATCAGTATAACTTTACTGATATACGTATATACATTTGAATTCCTAATATTGCCTACATCATCTGTTCCTTTTAATAGTTATAGTTATTTCCTGAAAATTCAATAAAAATGTTTTCTCGACTTTATATTGTTTAATGTGAGCAACAAATAAACAATTACTAGAAAATAATGAACTGAATGAATAAAAATAATGAAATTACAATCTTAACTTTTTTTGCCCTTGGTAAAAAAATTGTGTAAAATACTCAATTATATATTTGTCCTTATATATTTCTTACATAGACAACATTTTACAATAATAAATTAATAATTTAATTCAAATTTGTAATATTTTCTTTATCTATGATTAACTTTGAATATTTCATAAAAATTCCATGCTCAAAAATGCAGCACTTTTTTAAATTATACAAAATTTCTTATATTGTTTACTATTTGCTACTCATTTATAAAGTTGCTTCATATTAAGGAAATTATACGCTTCATTATAATTTGAGTGCTAGACAAATATTTAAAAAAAAACTATCATTCCACCATCCCTTTATTTTTTAGGTTTTGGAAAAACAGCTATGCAAAACAATTAATTTATAACGACCTTCATTAAATAACATTTTACAAATATAAAATGTAACAAGAATTTTTGACCGAATTTCCTGTCATGACTGACACACCCCGACAGTATCCTGAAATTGTAACTTTCAAGAACAAATAATATTGTCATAAAGTCATTTATATATAAAAAAAATTATTTAAACTTTATTTACAATATTTGTATTTGTACAATAATCATACTTAAAAATTTTGAAATTTCTGAAATGTGACACACACTTATATATACATATAGTGCATATGTTTAATGAATCTTCTACGACATATAAAGAAATATACTTTTCTTCAAGTTAAAAACACACACACATTTCTTTTTGAACCTTTATTTTATGAGCAGATTTGATATTCCAAGAAAACATATTTTTTAATTAGAATAATGATTGAACTTTCACTTCTGTTAAAAGTACAAATAAAATATTTGTTGACAGATGGAGATGTATATTTAAAGAGAAAAAGTCTCATGAGAATGTTTTTGTTCTGATGGACTGAGTAGGCAAATTTCCTAATAATGTTTAGGATAATAGAGAAAAATAAAAACCTCCGACTAATAAGAGCAAAATTTACTATTTTATGAAATTTATTTTTATAAGCATGATAACGTTTTCTATCTGATGATGGACTTATAGGCTAATTTTATAATAATGTTTAGGATAGGAAAAATGACTCAAACTAATGGGAGTAAAATTGCTATTTTATGAAATGTGAAATAATTAGAAACTATCCATATAGGGGCACTCAAATATACCCTCAGAATCGCAAGTTTTAAAGAAAAAAAAATTTTTCAAAGTTTACAGTAAATATATTCTGCTAATCTTTCTCTTTTTAGCCTTATGTCAAAGTGAAAATAATTACACAAATGTTATTGCAATACTACTTTTGAAATTTTCTTTCATTTGAAACATTTGATATCATTGTCAACAAAACGGAAAAAATGCTTAATGGAAAGTAAAAATAGCTCCAGTAATTAAAAACTTAAGAAATAAAAAGCTAACAAGAATTAACGTTAAAAATCACTTGGAAAAAAATCTGAACAAGAAAGAAAAAAAAATGATGATAATTCAATTAAAAAGTAAAGTTTCAGCATAAGAAAAGATTTTTCTTTCAAGAGATAGATGGATTGTTAAGTATTTATTCCGCTTTATGATCGTTTACACCTAACGCTAATAATATTACGTGCCATGTTTCAGATTACCACAAGTTCGAATGGCTTTAACAAAAATTGTCTTCATTGTTCACTATTTAGAGCAAATGCTGTGCATTACAAACATATATACTATTTACAAATATATAATAATAAATAATTTGCACCTCCCACGTTTCTTGAAAAAATAGTACATGTTGCTCGATAAATTCTAAAATCCACTCACGCCGGATGAGAAATTGGCCTGACGCACCTGGGAAGAGGCTTATAGGACATCGCGCCGACTACAGGGCGATGACTCGAAACGATCGTTTGCACAAAGTCGCCGTGGGAGTTCGTCCCGATAAAAAGGTGAACTCCAAAGGTCAGGGGGGGGGGAAGTCAGAACGATATCGATGTTTCGAAAATACAACCGAGTTCTACCCAATCAATACCATCATTGTCCAATAATTTAGCGACCACTTTTGCTGCTTGGGATTTATGTCAACCAAAATTATAAATTCTAGATTTAATAAAAAATATAGCATTCAGCATTCATTTCTATATATATATTATGTAGTATGCATTCCAAATTAGAAGGAGCATTCTTTTTGCAATTTTCTCTTATACTCCCTAATAAAGGTCTTACTCCCCTTTCTACGCATTAAAATTAGGGACCTTGATTAAGGCTGAAAATAAATTTGCATGGCATTGGTGAAAGATAGTTACGAAATATAAATCTTTAATCTGAATTCAGCATTTTAATTGAATCTATCGCGATTTTGGATGCACTTTTGCCAGTCGATCCGATTGGCGCAAAATTTGACACGAAACTACAATTATATTTACAAGATGATGTATCAAATTTCAGCGATTTAAGTTATTGCGCTTATGAGTTGTTGTGTTTGCATGCACGCGAAAGTGCAGAGGTCAACCTTTCGATGGATTTGGTTCTGACTTTGATACTTTTCCACATTTTCATTGCTAATCCTGAGTAACAAATTTTGAATACCCGGCTCTTTGCGTTTTGTACTTATCGAGTTTATTGCTCTCGAACAGCCATAAGTCTTCCTTACACTGGATTTCATTTAAAATTGCACACAGGTCTATAAATTTGGTCATAACTCGATGCATCAAATTTTAGCCATCTAACTCAAAGTCTTTTTTTTTTTTTTTGAGCTATCGCGTTCAAGGACAGATAAAAAAAATCAAGAAAGTCTTTTTGTTTTTGTCTTAAATTCGCATAAATTGGACAGTTGCCCAAAACTATATCTTTAATTACAGCTAGCTGTTAAAAAAAACTTTTATAATCACTAGTTATTTCTTAAATTTTAAGTGGAAGCAGCTAAAAATAATGAATATATAAATAATAATGCGTCTAATATTAGCTCGAATAAAGGAAAATGAAGGTCACGAAGTATGGAGAAAAAAATACTGAAGAAGAAACACTGATGCTATTCATCAAATCTCAAATTTTGATTCATTGTGTTCCGCTGCGCACTTGAAAATCAAAGCCTGCAGCAATGCTTTCCCCCAAACTTTCTCGCGTACTTTCTAATAAAGTTGTTCACTCCTCCCCCACAAAAAAAAAAAAAAGGCTTAGGCAAAACAATGAATGCCACAAGACCTCAGATTTTTATTTTTAGAAAATCCTACATGAAAATTGTATTGTTGCCATTGTAATCTTAGAAATAATAAAGAAAACCAGTGCTTATGCATTGACTGCATGGCATTGGCAAACAATAGTTACAAAAGAGCCGAGTAACAAGAGAATTTTGACAATTTTTCTTGAGGAGGCGATAATAGCTTACATGCAGTTAACAAACAAATATTAGAAAACTGAAAACATAGTTTGGAAACCTTATTTTCGACCCACTGAAAATAATCGTCATAAAATCCTTTCCATTTCTTAAATCAGCGTGTTTTTGAGTGATCTCGTTTATATGCGTGAAAAGCACAGACTGACAAACTGTAAACCTTTCTAGAAGTTTGACATTGACTTAAACTTTAGGTGTTAAATCTATGTTTCAAATTTCGTTCGTCTTACTCTCTCTGTTTTGAAATGACCATTTCTACTTGACTCGACTTCCTCAGATATCCTCACATTTGGAGTCAAGTTCTCATGCCGACTTTCATTCGACTCGCTCGTCGCCTTCGAGTTACAGCATTCGCAGATGAACAGACGTTCGTTTTTACACGGTGTTGGATTCAGGGGATGGAGATCCGACAAAACGACGATTTTAAACGACTTGATTATTACAACACTTTTTCCTTCATGTGCAAGAAAATAAAAATATTGATAAAAAAAACTGATGGGCCATTTTCAGAAATTCCATTATTCGAACTCATCTTCTTCACTCGACAGTTGGCAAAGGTTTATAAAGCCATTTTTTTCCTTTTGCTTTTAAGTATATTTCATAAAAAATAAATTACGCAGACTTTAAGATAAACGAACAACAAAAAATGTACTACTTTCTTTCAAATTAAAACTACAACTGTGTATTAAATGATATTAATGAGGTCCAAATAGGACTCACATTGATTTCATGTTTCGAATAGGTGCTTATTAGAATATCTACAATCAGGACATTTTTAACATTTAGCAGGAATGAGGGACAGTGTTATTTTTTCTTCAAACATTTAGTTGTTTCGCTGCATGACAAAACTCTTTGATTCGTTAAAAGCTAGTATACGTATGCTGATCATAAGAAAATAGGAAATGGAATGATCAATTTATGACTCTTCTTCTCTGTAACCTCACGTGTAATTAAATAGTTTATAACACACTGCGTTCTACTTCCGTGAATAATCGGCATCCAAACGAACGACTGCGAATCTAAACAATCGGATGACACGGAGTCGAATTAGCACGAAGCTCATAACCATGCGTCAATTTGAATAGAGAGAGTTTTATTACCCTCCCATAAAACTCATTCCACTTCCCACTCATCCAAGGTTCTTTCCTTCAACATTCACCTCACTGCCGAGCAAATGCTTGAAAAGAAACAGTTTGTCCAGAATATTTGCATTCTAGAAATTGTGTGCAATATGTTTTTTTTTAATGTTCCAGATTCGAGCATCGACTTCTTTCTGGATATTTTCCGTTGGTTTTTGAAAATAAATTTAATAAATGCAATTTTTAACAATACATTGAACTTAGAAGTAGGAAGTATTTTTCAATTCAAATTACTTTCTACCTTTTTCTATTTTGTTTTGTAATTCCCTTTAGAAATATTATACAGTTTTTGATCAAATTGACTCTGTTATACAACAGGCATATAATCAAAAATTAATTAAATTAAATTATCAACGTACAATGAATTAAATCTCAATAAGGCTAAAATAGTTGCCTCTGAGAATATGGAAATGTACATATTTCGAAAACCTACAATAAACAAAAAAACAAAAAAAGATTCAAAATTTCATTTTTGGAAACATGAAGTCAGCCACATAAAAAGATTTTAAAATAATTTTAAAACAAAATGTCATAGCGATAAGATTACTTGGAAAATAATAAAATTAATCATCACATTCAAACTGATATCTCGTAGTTTTTCGCATTCTTTCTGTGGTATTACTGATCCTCTAATAAGAAATAAAATAAAAACTTTGTCCTTCCAAGCAATATCAACTTCGTGTTTTAAAAAATTAAAAAGATGCCAATTCTATCGCCAGCAAGAATGGCAAAGAGAGGCGTGTTTTCAAGGGAATTTCACTTACACTGCATTCGATTGGAAATTACAGTGGGTAAATTTGACCAACTTAATGGTCAATCAGCTTAATACCACATCAGGTGGAGGAAGGATCTCATTAATATCCCACATGTGATATGCGTAGGATTCATCAGAAACGTTGTTACTGGCCCAGATGCAGCTGATAAACAGTCTGATTTTAGAACTGCGCTCGCAGCAAGAATCCCTGTTTTCCATTTGCGTCACTTTCAGATGGATCGGAATAGCATTGAATTCTGTGTATTGGACAGAGATCCTTGCACCTGAAGCTGCGTACGACTATTAGCCGTTACAACCAATGGCTGCAAAAACGTTGAGGTTCCTTTGTTTTACTGATCGTAGCTTTGTCAATATTCGGTCGTTTTAGCGAATACAAGCTTCGCCAGCAGAACAAAGCCGATCCATTTTGATATCTGTGGATCGATTAATGACATTAGAGACTTTTGTCTTAGACGGAAATCACAGAATATTACATATGCAAATAACAGAAGAAAGATTGGAATTTTTCACATAAGAAAGTTTGCTCTTTGGTGATGCGTTAAATGTCTCTTTCTTATAAATAATTAAAAAAAACTCTTTCAATGAAATATAGTGCCAATACTTGATATAACTTTATACGAGCAATTCTTGTATATTTACTTCGTGTATCTCGGAAACAGTTCTAACGATTTGGATCCAATATTATATTTAGATAAGGTTTTGTTTTTTGAGCTTATCTATACAAGTGCCCCTCCTTAAAAATGGGATTTTACACAACAACAAAGTTCAACAAACAAATTCAACAATAACAAAATTTACACAACAAAAAACATTCATGAAATATTTTGTTCTTAAAGTTTCAATTTTAATTCCTTTTATAAAGAAACAGTTTTCTCTTTATAGTTCAATCACCATATTTTTAGATTTTTAGTGCTTACATTTTAATCTAAACAGCATAGTGTGATATTTTCCCAATTTTAAAAGTCGATATAATTGTCAACAGCATACTTTCGAAATTTCCGCAATTTCGTAAAAATTAGCTCTTATCCCTTTGGAGAAAAACTTTTTTTGTTGAAGGTAGACACTTTAAAAACTATTAAGGATAAACTTAAAGTGAAAAATTACAGATATTCTGGTCAATCGTTTACAGCCAGATCACTGATTCGATAAAATGAAGCATTAAAAGAGATAACTAATTTCACTGAAGTCATTTTCATCTAAAAGGAAGTGATGTCTATATATCCTACTACTGGGTTGAAAAGTGCAATAGAAGAAACATGGGATGATGCACCTCAAGGGCCTTTGCTCTATTTCAGAACAGAAGAATCCGAAATTTATGTTCGATCAGGTCACTCGAACTTTCTGGAATGCATAAAAGGAAAACATTTAATATTTCAACTTTCCTTTATTTGGTTTCTAAGACAACATTCAGCTGGAGATTTAAGTGGAAATGGTTATGAATCAAGTGATTCTTCGGTGAATCTATCTTTTCTGTTGTTAAATGACTCGCCAAAGTTATTTTTGGGAGCTGGGAAGGATAACTTTTGTCAACATAATTTCAGTAATTAGGATAAAATAATTCAGATATCAATCTATTTTACAGGATAAAATTTTAAAAAATCCTCTAGAACAATTTTTTTCCACGGGCATTGGTTTTCTGATTTTGTTTGTATCAGAAAATTGTGCGATGGAAATGGAAATCGTGAAGGTATATTTTTTTTAATGTTTAAATCATCTTCGCTTTTCACTTAATGTTTAAATACAT
>JAPMOR010067772.1:98777-233660 GCA_026543865.1 Argiope aurantia | reverse complement strand
AGTACATTAAGTAAAGTGTGTTCTCTTAAAAGATTTTTTAATTTTGGTGAACTTGACATTTTTTTCAATTTAATATTTTAAACTAATGCCAATAAACAGGGATAAACTAAAAGTTGTATTTTCTGTTGAAATACGGCGGATAGTTCGAAATGAAATATAATTTAGTTTCGAATACTAAAAATTATTTGGATACTTAAAAAAAAATCTTTTTTAATATTGCAGTGGCAAAATAAATAAAAACAGAAATTCAAATGACCTTTCAATAGTAATTAATATTATTTACCAAGTTTTTTCATTAATATTTTGCTTGACCAGCCAAAAGCAAATATGAAAGCTAGTAGGTCAAAATGATTGATAAAGGCGAAATGGTTTGCCATGAATATGTCCAGATGATTTTTAAATACATTGACAGTTTACTTATCAGTAATCAGTTTTATATCAGTAAGAAAGGATTTTCAAAATAAAGATATCCGTTTGCCGATCATCAAATTTATAGAAACTCGCTTCACACAACGCTCGTACTATACTCTCACACATTCAACTTACGTTTTACGTTGCGACGTTTCGTCTAATAATTATAAGTCACGACGGATTCTGGCTATTTATGACAACATATGTACAAAACAACAGAGACAGTTTATCAACCTAAACGTATTTACAGTTTTAAATACTTAAATCTATCTCATTATTCTCTACTTATGTCAAAAGTGAATATGTGCTTGTTGCCACTCTATAGGCTTGATATTTGACGTCAAGTGCAGCACTTAGCAGATGGGAATCTGCACCTCGGATCACTTTTTTTTTCCAAATGAAGCGAAATTTTGGTGAAAACATTATTTTATATCAACTTAAAATTTAAATATATATTGTTGCGGATTTTCCTCATCGCCGGGTTTTTTTGGTAGTGGTAGTGATATGGTGTGAGAACACACAATCAGCAGGCCTCAGTAGAACACAACGACGTTTATTTACAAGAAGAGCACGAGTACACAAAGACGACGAACACAGGACAGCACACAGCATCACACTACAGCAAACGGTAGCACACAAGTAGTAATCGCCCACAGCACACAAAGCAGCCAGACAGAATCCAGCAGGAGACGGCATCCTCGGAGCGTCTCTCCAACGGCTGAACTTCTCGCTGTCTTCTCTCGCTTTAGATTCCGACTCATTACTTCTCACAACTGGCTACTGTACACAATATACGACGCTGCCTTCACAGTAGACAACAGGATTCGGCACACAATAGTTCAGTTATCGCGCCACACAATGCTGGTAATTCGCCGTTGCTTCGCTATTCTCTGGAAGACTCGTTAATATGCTTCAATTCATGACGACACACACAGCTTGAGAGTGCCGGACTTTTATAGTTTCCGGGATGCGGGGCTAGAAGCTTCTAGACCAATCAGACATATCTCGGTTCCTAATGGGCGGATCGACAAAATTCTCGAAGTTTCGAGCATTACCCATTTTATCGCCAAATTCGTTGCCAAATGGTCGCCAAGCTCTGGGATTACTGGCTCTACATCCGGAAGCATCCAGTACGGATGACTGTCGATCAGTCTTTCTTATGAGGACACTATTCGTGCTGGAAAGCAAAATAACTCGTTTATAACAATATATATCTTTTCGGTGATGCATATTATTTTGACGTTTAAAATGTATCCTACTTTTAGTCCATTTTTAAAAATCATTATAAGTATAAATTTTTACAATATATTTCAAATTAAATAAAATTAAACTTAACGTGCACAAACACAGTTTAAGAAAAAATAATAGCTTCTATCCATGTGTTGTCATCATACTGACAAAAGCTTAAATAAAAAGATTCCCTCTACAAACTAAATCTAAAGAAGTACCATTTTCAGCATGTGTCTGTATGAAATGAAATAAATAAGAAACATGATATTTTCTAGAAAAAGGTCTATAAGTTGTTTCCATTTTCTGTTGCTTTTAAAAAGATTCTGTGATTTTTAAAAATTTATATTATTAATTCAATCATTGTAGTTTAATACGTACAGGATATTTACTCTCATTGGAACCCAACAGCTCATTCCTAAATTTGTTAGTCATAAGCATACACATCAAATAAGACTAATGTTTTAAATAAAGAATTCTATCGTATGTAATTTGCGTGAGAAAATTATCTGATGAATTATAAAACTTCAAATTTTTATACAGACTTTCAGTCCTTGTGAGACATGTCATTCAATAAGATATTCTTGAGACGCCCGTATTTTAAATACAGAAAAGGAACTTCTTCCATTCTCTTGCGATTATTATCCGTCCGCCGCGAGAATCCTCCGCTGACGGTTGTCGATGCTAGAAGTTCATTCAAGTTTCTTATATTGGCACAGAACGCCGGAAATGGGTTCATATAGTAATATTTCACTTAAATTATAAAAAGCAAATTATTAGAAAATATCTTAATGTCTAATGATTGCACAGTAAAGAGAAATTCGAATCAATTAAAAATGGAAAATAGTATTAAGATCAGTTCTTGCTAAAAGATTTTCCTTTCATTAGAACTAAATTTAGACAAATGATGAAGACCACGTTTCCCGGATTCAACGCGAGGTAACTCATCTATTTGAAAAACTGTGATATAATGAATCATAATGATTTCAACATTTTAATAAAAATTTGTTTATATTTTAATAGCACTCATCACTAAATATCCACGAAGCCTATTAAATTCTCTCAATGAATGAAATACTTCTTTAAAATTTCTCCTTTCCTAACTTGAAAGGCATTTTTAAAAATGTCAAGATTTAACACGTAAGAAAAATGAATCGACAACGAGATACAATAAATTTTAACCATAAAAATGGTTAATAATATTAAAAATCAACAAGCTAAGGGAATGTAATGACACGCTCAACTGCAACAAAAGCGAGAAGGTGAATGCTCAAAAATTCATTTACCGCCTCAAATCAACGTTAAGAATAAAATAAACCTGACGAATTCCTATTATTCGAA
Organism: Argiope aurantia; assembly: GCA_026543865.1. Lineage (NCBI taxonomy): Eukaryota > Metazoa > Arthropoda > Arachnida > Araneae > Araneidae > Argiope > Argiope aurantia. The sequence goes on along the minus strand of JAPMOR010067772.1, from coordinate 230,681 downwards.
TGAATCTTGCCTCCAATAGCAGCCGCCATAAGCACTTGTCAGAGGAATTGCCCTGATGTACAAGGAGTAAAACTGTGTGAATGATGAAAATTTAAAAATATTGTTTCAAAATAAACCGCGCCAATTTTGCTCTCTCTGTTAATCGTCTCGAAAAAAATGTGCCAATCACCACCCGGAGTTTCACCACCCTTGGCCTAAAATAGGGAAAATGTTTATTGTCCTAAGGACTTGATCAGATTTTTTCGTAAAAGATTGAAGCATTATATTTTGTTAAAAATCAATCAAACGATTATAAAATTCCACATCTATGATGTATTAATTTTGCTTTTAACTTGAATTTTAAGTAAAAACTGCAAAATAACAGTTGAGTGGGCAATATCAAGAGTCATTTCCCTGTTTATTTATTAATAGCTGATGTAGAGAAATTGAGATGTTGGCATTATAAATAATATTTAAGATTATCAAATTGATTCGATTTGCTTATCTTTGATCTAAAAATGTTTCTTCCTTCTGATATGTGTTCGCATCAGCGTGTCTGATCTTTTTACACAGCAAAATGCTTCTCATTTTCAAGATTAACCCTAACCCATCAGGAAGCGCAGGTACTGAAACTCTTGAATAATAAAAGCACGTAATCGCCTCCATCCAAATCCGCCATCGACCGACTTCCTTCCACACCCAAGCGTTTAACTTGTTTTTCAGAGCTTTACTTTTCAGTCGCCCGAAAGAGGATTCAAAGATTCACAAATGCTGTTTCAAACGGAATCCAAAGTGGCCCGCTGGAGAATTGACCGCAATGAGCTGCTTAATCCCTAAAGACTTCGATGGTAAAAAAAACGAAAGTGCTCTCCTCAAAACGTTCTCGCATACCATCTAATAAATGAGTTTCCCAGCTCTCTGGAATCTTGTAGCAAATGAAATTCTGCAAGAAACCTTCGGAGAAAATACACCGATTTAAACATTCTTATAGTCTCCCATGCATCCACTGGACAAGAAATTGAGAATCAAGTAAACGAAGGAATAGCTAAAATCATAGCCTAGGCTTACAAGAATAAACTCCAAATTTCAATCAATAAAACACAATATATTTAGCCACCAATTATCCACCAGCAGCAGAAGACAGTGTTCAATAAAATATATCGATATTCACACAGATGATAAACTAAACTGGAATACACACATTAAAAGTCTCACCACTAAAACTTTTCTGTATCGCCGAAGACTCCTTAAATAGTAATAATAGTAAAGATTGCGAAATTTCTCTGAAATTTTTCTTTAAAAAAATCTCTTTACTTCACTATAATTGAAAGCATGTTGGCTCACAGAGCAGTTGTAAGGTTCTTGGGTTCTCCCGTAAGAATAAAAAAAAACTCGCAACGCTACGAAGACCATTCCTATTGGCAATTTCAGGAGCTTACAAAATCCCCTCCAAGTTACCTCCGTATGCCCGTATTATATCTTAAGTTCTAATAAAAAGCCAAATATATATCCGTTCATTCAAAGACTCGCCGGTTCCCTCCCAGGGAGCCTCACAATGATCTCTCCACGGATGGATGCAAGACGTTTAATGAAGGCGCTGTATTCTGCGTCATGGAAAACAACAATATTATACATAGATGGTCGACAAAAATACAAAATTTTAATTCAGTATTTAAAGCATAACTTCTAGTCCTTCAACAAGCTATAGATTATGCTACCAACCTCTTTCCACAACACGTCACAAGATTAGTGGACAATCAAGCTAGTTTGCAAGCGGCAGCTAACTCCAAAACAGAAATCCAGTTGCGAGGGCCACTTGTAAAAATCTAATCCAACACAGACAAATAAAAGTTTCCTGGATTAAATCTCTCGTTGGAAATAACGAAGCTGACAGATAGGCGAAGGAAGCCAAGGAATCAAACACGGAACAGTGTCACAGTGAAGTACCAAAATCTTAATTAAAATCTTTCTTCAAGCAGAAAAAGATGGAAAAGTGAAGAAAGGAGACGGGACAATCCCCGTTCATTACTCTCCCAAAAGTTTCTTTTCAGCAAGTAAATGGAAACGGAAAGATATTCTTTCCTTTACATCCGATGGACCCTACCACTCATATCTTCGCCATTTAAATCTGGTACCAAATAAATTCTGTCCTTGCGAAGATATTTAACCACTCCGATCCACTAAGCAACATAATGTAACTTGACTTCCTCTTTATTTCAATATTATAATTATTATAATATAATTCCAACGGTAAATCAATATATATATATATATATATATATATATATATATATATGACGTGACGCAACATGGCGTCATACAGGGTACAGGATCTGTCAACAGTTCCCACATCGGCCATCATGACAGGATAGGCTACCTCGCCTTATGTTATACAATACATTGAAGTAAATATATAAAACAAACAGCAAATACAGGAAAATAATAATATGGAAAATTGAAATATTCACAAGATAAAACAATCAAAATAGTCATACCATCCGTGATAGCATAAGAATATGTAGCAATACAATAGCGTGCACTGGAAATATCGAATAACTAACTAAAAATAAAAATAATATTAGTGTTGAACATATATAAAAAAATATAATAATACAAAATAAGTAGAGAAAAAATATCAAAGTCTTCTATCGTCCAAATACACACACAAAAAGAAGGAAAATAGTTCTATTTTTCTTTAAGTGTTCAGTGTTTTCTTTTGAAAAAATATTCAAGTGATATGTTCTATATTGCTGGACCATGGTTTCATATATTCTGCACAAGTTGAAGTTTTTGATGGTCCATCGAAGAAATCACACTTTTTAACATCGTATGTGTCGTTTGCTTTAATTTTGAGCACTTTATACGGTCCGAGAAATTCTTGTTTCAATTTGAGACCAGGGCCAAATCGAGCGCGCTTGATTGCAACGAGATCATTCAATTGAAATTTGTGAGCATGTTTCCTACGCAGATTGGAGGTGCGGCGATTTTCTTTTTGTATTTTGAGGATTTGTTGTTTTGCGTCTTTACGGAGTTCGTCACGCTGTTGGCGAAATGCAGATTGGATCTTTTCGTTGACGATTTCGAGGATTTTTATATCATGCTCAGATTTCCTTTTAGTTCCAAACAGAATTTCGAACGGAGTAGAATTGATACTTCGTTGAAATGTAGAATTAATAATTTGCTGAACGTCAGCAACATGGCTATACAATTTTTCAGGGTTTTCTATGGATATATAATACACTGGATGGAATTTGTTATCATCTTTGGATTTTTGTAATAGGACTGCCCCCAAGCCATCAATTGACGCCTCTGTATGAATTTCAATGGGACTGCCTTGATTAAAAATAGTTAAAATCGGTTTTTCAGAAAATAACTGTTTTAAGCGTAAAAATGCATTTTTTTGCTGAGCTTGAAATAGAAAGGGGCTGTCCTTACGAAGCAGATCACTAAGAGGTTTTGCTATAGTAGAGTATGGGGGGATAAATTTTCTAAAGTATCCCGTAAGACCTAAAAAACTTTGTACGTCTTTTGCATTTTTTAACTCAGGATAGTTAAGAACGGCTTTAGTTTCGGAGGGTGAAGGGAAAAATTGGCCGTTTTCAACTACGTGACCCAAAAATTCAATCTGACTATACAAAAATTGACATTTTTTAACGTTTACATCTAGTCCATAATCGCGAGCTACAGTTAGAACAGTGTTAAGGCGTTCGAGAGCCTCAGATTCATTATTTGCGGGAATGACGATGTCATCCATATATGGGAGGACAATGCCTTTTGCAATAAGATCACGAAAAACGGCATTTCATGTATCGCATAAAGACAGGAGGACATGAACTTAAACCGAATGGCATATAACGGAACTGAAATTGACCTGTATTTGTGACGAAACTGGTGTAACAACGACTTTTTTCTTTTGCCGGCACATGAAAAAATCCGTTACGCAAATCGAGAGTCCTGAAAATTTTAGCATTTTGAAAACGATCTAAAATGTCATCAATGAATGGTAGTGTACAATGGTCTTTAACTAATTGACGATTTAATTTTCTATAATCTATACAGACTCTATGTTTTCCATCTTTCTTACGAGCTACGACAACTTGACTAGCATAGGGTGAAGAACATGGTTCTATAATTCCGTTTTTTAACCACTCGTCTATCTGCGCATTTACTATATCACGTTCGGCAAAGGGTAAACGTCGCGGAGTGTGTAAAATTGGCTCATCGTCAGTAAGAGTTATATCAAGTTCGATGTTCGAGGTTTTAGTTTTGTTAGGTTTATAGGCTAACAAAATCTGTTCAACCTCATTGCGAGTTTGTTTATAAATATTCGAACCTATATCAAACGTGGGAGTATCGGCAGAAATAGCTATTATAAAACTGTCAGTTTCAACAGGATCATCAGATTTAGAAATTTTGGAAAATACAACACCGGCAGATTTAATTGTCAAATTTGCCTGATTTATTACGCAGCAACCTATTATTAGATCATAAGTAGTAAAATTATTAGGTACTACAGAAATAAAAGCAGAAAAACTTTGTTTATCAATAATAATTTCAGATTCAAAGGAACCTATTATTTTAGTTTGGAAAAAACCGAATCCAGTTAGTGTTGTCTTGTTATTCGTCAACGGCGGCAATCCTAGTTTAATCCATGCAGAATGTTTGAGAAGTGTCGAAAAATTACCCGTATCGACTAATCCGGATAGTGTATTATTAAAAATAACAACCTCTTTATGCATATTCGACGGAGAATGTAATAAATGTAAAGTGTTAACATTATCATGTGGGGTAGAACTGTCATTCCGAGTAATTCGGGGACAATCGGAAGATTTATGTCCGAAAACATTACAAGAAAGACACTTAGGACCACGATTCCGATTAGGGCAAGACTTTGAGATATGTCCAAAATCTTTAAGTTAAAACAACGCATCATACTGTTAGTCGGATTACTAAGATTCGATTTTGATTCTCTTTGTTGCACAGGAATTTTAAGTATTGCACCACGTCTTTGGCCGTCATTAGCATATCTAGAATACGTCGTCTTCGAATCATTGCACTTACGATAGTTTCAAAAATTCGTAATTTTTCTTTCAACTCAGAATAACATTTTGCACTGAAAAGAATAATCTTATCAGAAGGGGAACCCTGTATCCCATTTATTGTGTATTGAATAACAGAACATTCATCAATAAGGATTTCAGACTGATTCGCAATTTCACGCATGGCAATAAAATACTGCATAAAAGTTTCATTTGAGCGCATTTTACGTCTTTCTAGTTGTTTATGTATTTCAATAGAAGAAAATTCATTAATTAATGCCTTTTTGAAAGCTTGATAGGAATTTAGATTTCTTTGGGAGAATTAAAGATTTAGCTGCGCCGGAAACTAACCTCTTTGCAAAGATTAATTTTTGTTGTTCGCTTAAAGAAGGAAAAAGCGAAAAATTCTCTTCAACATCGCAAAAAAACTTTTATTGAAATAGGAATCATTGCCTGTGAAGTTTCTACAACTACCACAGAGATCGCGTAATAAAAAACAAAACTGAAGGTTTATTTCATTCATCGTTAAGTTATTCGAGGAATCATTTTGAAGCGATTCCCTTTTGACGCCAGTAATTAATGCCTGACTGTTATTTATGAATGATTCTTCTGAAGTTACGGGGATGGGGGAGGAAGAATTATTACCCGTATTACTAGATGAACTTTCGGTTGGAGAAACCTTTTGAGGAGACAAAGGTTTTTCTTCTGTTTCCGATATAAAACTAGTATCGAGCGAGTTCTGAGACTCCTTTAAATTTGTAGGGCCTTTAAAAATATTTTCACACAAAGCATCTTTGTCGGTCTCAGTTACTTCTAAGTGTAATAAATTAGAAACGGAAATAAAGTCAGATAAAGAAAAATTCTTCAGCAATTCTTGTTTATGTTTTTCTACATCTAAATTTTCAAATATTTCATAATTTCTCATTCTTTTTTGAGCAGAATGGTCAAAATTACTGTAACCTAACACAGAGTTACGCAATTTTACTGAATTAGTTTTTGCATATTTAAGGGAGTTAGTAATTAATTGAACATCGCCTAGTTTTAAAGACATTTTAATGAATTAAAACAGAACTAATACACATTAAATCAGGATTAAAATTTAAAAGGAGAATGAAATAAAGTAACGTACTATAAATTACAAACTTATCAAGAATCGCATTTATTTAGAGATCAAAAAGTGGGGGGAAAATTGCGCCTACATGGTTGAGTGCAGTCGAACTATTCACTCTTAAATGATTCACATATTTCCAAATAATTCAATTTCTTCTTTAATTTAGAAATATCGAACAGGATGATGTTCCTTTTTTAAAGCGGCCAGTGTGTGTCAGCAGAGTTGCACAAGAACACGAAGTAATTGAATCTTGAAAGTGTTCACTTTTTCACATATTCTTCAAAAACGTGTACTAACGTCCATTCATCAGTCCAGTAAATCATCCACAGCAAAAATCCACTCTTATCAAAATTTTTAGCATCAATTTAGCTTCTTAAATTGTACTAACATCCACAGCTTTTTCATTTTAGTATCAATTTAGCGTCTTAAATTGTACTAATGTCCACAGCTTTTCAACAATCTGGCGGGGGATTTGCTAGGGGTATTCACGAGAAAGGCCGAGCCCCCAAAAATGTGGGGAAAGGCAACAACCAGCATTAATATGAAAATATATTTATTATAATTAAAGGACAAAACATTACTATACTAACATAACACACATAAAGATGCGTGAGCTTGAGCTATACGTTTTACAGACTCACTGCCCAACTCTCGTCTGCCAATAATGGCGGGAAAGTATCACGTGATTAATGACGTGACGCAACATGGCGCCATACAGTGTACGGGATCTGTCAGCAGTTCCCAAAATTTTATTTCCTTGTTTGTACATAGCACTTGTGGTGGTAACTTCATAAAAGTCAGATAACAACTTCCGGACACGAGTGTACACTTTTGTCTAGTGGCTATGTTACTCGGCTATGAACCCTAACGTTGCGAGTTCGAACCACAACTTGCACATTGGTGACCCGGACGTGATGTGAACACGCAAACACTCATTTGTTTTTGTATTTGTATTTTCATTTTTTGTATTTGTTCTTTTTTTATATCTGTCCACATTACAGCAGGAGCGGTGTTATGCCTGTCTTCTTGTCTATTATGGAAAGGATAACTCAGAAATGCTTTGTGCAAGAAAGATAAAATTTGGTATGTGGTCTTCACACCAAATAGCAATTGTAAATTGTAAACAATTTACAACTTTGCTAGTTTGAATGCAGTGGGCATTCGGAAAACACGATCAAAAAGATATCAAAAACATCACAGAAATGCATGATGCACTTGGACAAAAATCTAATTTACAGACAATCCGATACATGTCATCAGCTGGATTAGGAAAGCAGGAACACTCAGCTGACAGAAAAATCGTTAAAAGAAAGGTACTGATTCCTTCAGAGATTTTATATCCAAAAAGATTTGAAAACTTTTCTACTGATACTCGACGAACCACAAAGAGCGTCTTGACATTCAGACATTCAGATCACCTCAAAATTATAGTCAGAAACGTTTTTCCTCAAATAGTACTGTTCTTATTCATGTTAAGATAAAATAAGTTGCCGATTCAAGTTAATTCTTTTAACTAAATTCGAGCATTTTACTTTTTCGTGTACGAAGTATAGAGAAAGTATTGTAATCATCGAAAAATGCAAGTTATAATTTTCGACAAATCTCTACATTTTGCACTTCCTGCCATTCGAGAAACTCATTTTTTTTAAATACCATCTTTGTCTTTCTGCCTGTTACAAAAATAACTCAAAAACGCTTTGACGGATGAAACTTGATACATGATCTTTATATCAAATTTGTATATTTCTTTCAAATCTTGGGCAAACTTAGTTCAGAGGTAGTCTGTCTGTCCGGTTGTTCGAATATAAGTTAATACAAAACGAAACCAGCTAGATGGATAAAAATGGGTGCACGGATTTTACATCTAAAGTCTAGACATCCATCAAATTTTGTCTGAACATCTGTCGGTCTGTCCTTTCAGAAGCGTGTAAACCCGAAAGCGCAAAAACGCTATGATTCAAGTACATCAAATATGGTGTGTGATTTTGTGATTGCAGTTGCAGTTCTGCTTCAGAATTTGGTTTCAATTGGTTCAGAAATAAATCGATTAAAACGCCATTCGATTTTCGTATATTATTAACTGTAATCATTCAAAAACTCAGATTCTGTAAAGATGCTGAATTTACTCCAAAGGTTAATATTCCCGATCTTAAATTCTTCGAAATCATGCAAGACGTTCTCTGGCGTATATTTATTTTTTCGAAGTAGGGGGACAAATGATGTCATTTTATTAGAGAAAATACAAGAAAATTTTGGGGAGACCCTTCCTGTTGGTTCTTACCACAAAGGAAAGCGGCAGAGACGCGGATACAGTAGTCTATATCTATACTTATAATAAAGCTCAATGTGTGTGTGTGTGTGTGTGTGTGTGTGTGTATGTGTGTTGGCGCTCTACAGACCAGACCATTCAACCTACAGCTACCAAATTTGGCACGTGTATACCTTGGAGGCCGGGAATGTGCACCTGGGGGTTATTTTTTCGAATTTTTAACTAGAATTTTATTTATTTAAAAATTAAGCGAAATTTTGACGTGTTTCTGCTATAACTGCCGAAAATATTACCGCACAAAAACGATTTTTACATGAAGTTAAAGATAAAAAAATTATCTTTTAAATGATACTACTGTTTTAATCTTAAAATTAAATTTCTATTTTTAATGAATTTTGAAATAAATATTTTAACTATGTTTTTCACTAATTTTTTTCGTCAAAAATAAAAATGAGGATTAAGCACGTTTCGCATTCATGAGAAAAAAATAGCTTTTTTCAAAGTGTTGCCATCACATTGATTAAAGCTCTAACATAGCTCTAACATAAAGCTCTAACTGAAAATAAATTAAATCTTTTTGGAAATAAAATCTGCAAAAATATAATTTTTGGCAAGTGTCTGTAGGAAATGAAACAAATATGAAATATAATTTTTTCTAAAAAATAAATTCAAGAAAAATTATTTTATGATCTTTTACACTCTCTATACAGGGTGTTTATTCAGTGCCGGATCCATTTTGATATTTAATGACTCATAAAATAATGAAGATGTAAACAAACTTATGGCATTTATTGATGAAATAACTCATATATTTTCCTTTTCAGGTTTGAATATTTTTACTTTTGTAAATATCGTCTGCGCGTGTTTTTAATTTCAGATAATTTCATTTTCCAGTCTAAATATCTGTACTTTTCTAAATATCGTCTGCTTATTAATTGCATTTTTCTCTCTTTTGTTTTTGGCAACTATTGAAATGTTATGTTTACTTTTGATGTGTTTGTTCTAAGTAGTACTTTTGTATGTGATGTTTTATTCGATCGGATATTAAGGAGAATGCATACACCACAAGAGAAAGCACAGATTTTATGATGGTCATAGAGTTAATTTCTAATCAACTAAATCCCTGACTTTTAAGAGTTAATTTCAAATCACTTAAATTGACTGATTTATGAAGATTTGAATATCACTATTCAATAAAAAAAGGATAATTTTAGATTTTTCATCGATTGTTTCAAAGAAAATACGCCAATAAGCGCGCAGGTTTCTCAAGAATAATTGGCCTAAGATTATGAAAATGGTGAGTTTTTCTAAATTTTTAACATTTAAAACTTCATAAATAAGTCTTAGTTGATCGTGGAAAATAGAAACATTCATTCATTTACTTAAAATTTGGTGTGTCCAGAATATTTCTCAGAATATGATACCTTACTGCATTAAATTTAGACTTCATAATTTTTTAAATATATTTATAAGCAGGAACAAAATATTATTATTGATTTCATTTCAATCCTTTTGAAAGCAAAACTAAAAACTGAATTTTATACTGAATCTCAGAAATTTTTGTTGAATTATTGTTTGAGATATTACATAAACTATGAAAAATATTTTGTAGTTAACATAAGACTTAAATACCGAGCAATTCTGTTTGCAATACTCATATTCAATAATAATAATAATTAATAAATAACAATAAAGATGATTAATAAAATAAAACGCTTGGTTTTATTAAAAAATATCTTAATATTAATTGCAATTTCGTCATTTACATTTTTAATTAAAGTTGCAGTTTTACCGGAAATGGCAACAAATTAGCAAAATATATATAGTAAATTGAACGAAACGATCTAAACAATATAAGTTTGGTATGACTATCAAAATTTGAAGATTAAAAATGTTTTGTTTGAGAATCCTTTAAGAGACCAGTTACTTAAAATATTTAATTGAAAATTGTAGCGAGCGGTAATACTGGCGAACCGGCTGGTCGCCAAAGGCGGCTAGTTACTAAATAAATAAAAGCTGAAATGTTCAACACTTTCATCAACACATTTCGTTCACCGTAGGCAGATTAATCATAAAATGAAACACTCTACTAATAAAGATAAAAGAGTATACATCATATTTTTAATGCTCCGTTACAATACATCTTTATGACGAAAGTTTCTCATGTTCCTGCCCCATTGCTTGGTCAACAAATTACTAGAACTTCCTAAACAAATGGTAAAAAACAAACCTCCATATCCTTTTTTTTTTCTTGTTGTTGTTCCATCTGCCCACCCGATACGCTGTATGAATCCTTTCCAAAGATGAGAAATGACAACCTTTTAATTAAAAGAAGAAAGGAAATCTCCCCCCTCCAACGCCAACACCTTTGTGAGACGCCACTTTCACTTGCCTTGACCTCCGGGGCCATTGTCACTCGAAACAAACACATGGATGCCTTCGACGACTCCCACCTGCATTCAGAGAAGGAGGTTTATTGTGTTGACTCAGTCCCCACTGCTCAGGCGAAGGATCCTGAAACCGAAAAATGGGTCCTCGATTTCTGTGCTAATCATATTCCAGCCTTGAGCGTGGAGGAAGGATCGGCGGGAAATTGAGGAAAAGATACATTTTATGCAAAGATGATCCTAAATAAGGGGTTTGGCATTCGAAGAGACGTTTAGGAAGTGCTCACATTGACCAGACCATTGATAAATGCTTTAATAGATCCGAGATCTTTCCGTTTCACAATGAGTTCGGATAATTTATGAAACTCGAATCAATTTGAAACTTTCGGAGTGAAATTTCAGCTCAGTTTGCTGCGATTCCGCTGTTTTTGTTGCTTTGATTCAGATCTAGTTTCCAATCAAGCAAAAGGATACTTTAATTAATTAATTAATTTTTATTTTACTTCACTTCTTTCTTGTTAGTGAATAATTTATAATCAGTCTTTAAATCGCTTCCAGATGTGCCTGCGAGTGCTGAGCTCAAAAATATTTTGGTTTATGTGCCCACGAAGGCAATACGCTACATTAATATTTTTAGAATTTCTTATAATTTTATCGATTTATTTAATCAAATTTTAATAATTAAGCAAATGTTTGAGCTTCTTTACTTACATTTTCTTCTTCTGATGAATATCTTTTTACGAGAAAATATTTCACGGTAAAAACTGAAGTCTTTTTTTTTCCTTGGTTGTTGTTTCCTTATCGATATTAAATTAGATATTAATTTAATTTTGATGCGAGTGAATTCTGAGATGTCAATTTAAACGTGAATCAGTAGAATACCGATAATTTCACTACACTGCTCTTAAGAAATTACCATGGATAAAAGCTACTAAGCAGACAATTTAAAATATATTAACTTTGTGCAGAAATCTAATATATATTACACTAAAATTGTTTTTAAAAAATGCACTATCAAGTACCAAGTTGCATCATTTATGCTTTTCGGCATGAAAAGAGAAATTCCTCCTTCAATAGTTCTTGTTTCTCTTCTTTTTACGCAACTAAAAAACTTAAGAATGCAAATGTGAATTACATGATGAAAATGTATACTTATTTATAAATTATAGAGTTATAATTTCTCAATCGGTAATTAATAAACTTGAAACGCCAAGTAAATCTAAGAATAAAAAAAGACTATTTCAAGCAAGGTTCGCATAATTAATTTTGACCTCCATGTTGTGTGATCTCAGTGTAAAGGGAGAAGCTCTTTTTATTCATTAAACAATGGATAAAATCTGAAGCATTAAGGTATGAATGCTTCTCTAATGAATTTGAGATATAACGATTTTGGGATTGCTAAATACATCTAACAAATCGGAATTCTACGTTTAGAAATAGTAAACTGCACGTGCATTCTATGACGCCATTCAATTATGGCAAGAAAAAAAACATGCCGTCCGCAGTTAAACAAAGACTACTTTATTAAAGCCTTGTAAAACATTACTGCCACAGTATAAATACAAAACACTTTGCTCTGTATTGTCTAATTCTTTTGTCGTCAGCTCTTTATCAAACAAGAAGAAGATTTATAAGGTCATATGTTTACTCGCCACTTCAGAAAATAGGAGCCTTTTCATTTCGAACAGGTTGAGGCTGATTCCTGTGTTACTGGGACAGCAGCGAATGGGAATCGAGGATGTAAAAAACGCATTGTTGTTCGACAGAATTCTTTCGAAATATCATATCGAAACAATCGTCTGGTGATTCCGGCCATTTAGGAAACTGCATGGTAATTGTTCCAGGTTCAGAATAAGTATTAAAAAGTAATCTATTAAAGCGTGCAAGAATTTCGGATAAATTGTCTTTTCATTTTCACACTTTGGTTGGCAAAAAACAATGGGAAACTCGCAGGGAAATAATCGCTTTGTCTTTCAGTAAAGCATTGTCTCCGCAAATCTTGGACGTGACAACTGAGTCTTACTGGAGCACACTAGAATTCGAGAAAATAATCGTTTGAACAATGATTCCAAATCAAAGGCTTTCCACCGGTCGTCACGGTTAACAACGTACAGCACGCTCACGCATTTTATCGATTATTTTATTTCATTGAAGATTTTCAAGGTTCTGATATTTCTGCTTTATGCCGAAGTCGTTGAATTCCAACAATGGGAAACTCGTTTTGCGCACTTGTGCCAGAAATAAAACAAATGGATTGTTTTATGATCGAAATAAATCCAAAATCCTCCATTCGTTGCCTGCATAACCTGCTAAGAGAGTTTTAATGCTAGAAAACTATTAGGTTTGCGTTCTAATTTATCAAACGAATGTTATTTTATTATGATGTAAGTATAAAAATGGTTTGGTAGTCTCACGATTCTTGATGACTCCGTAGCTTAACTTCTCAAAAGAGCAAGTTGACAACCAGACACAAGTAAAATAATAATAACAACAAAGTATTGTGATCATTAAAATTTTTTAACTTCCGGATTTTGACGAATTCCTATGTTTTAAACCTCCTTAAATCAGAAAAAAAGCAAGTTGCTTAGTGCGGCCGTCTGTTCATGAACATGATAAATGAAAATAATTATAATAATTTAACCTGGACTCATGAAATTTCATATGCGATCTTCGCACCAAGTTTTTAGATGTTTCTCGAATTTTGAAGAAAATCCATTCTTTTGAAGCTTGTCTATCCATCCGAATGCAAGTGAGCAAGAGAACTGCAACATATAAAAAGCTCTTTTAATAAACAATTTTAGCATCTATTTTACAGATCCGTACCGGATTTTGAATTCGGATTTGTAAACGTGTTGTCCGTCCAGCGGTCTTAATTTTCGCATGTCTAGAGTAGAACATTTTTAACGGTAAAGCATGCTGAAGTGAGGTGGGGCCAGCAGACATCACGAGCAACAGTTAATCATCACACAACCATTAGTCAAGAACGAACTCGAGCAGGTCATTTGCTCTTCCCTTTTTTACAAGAAATGCATGGCACAGCTGTCACGCACGCGCTAGAAATTTTACACAATCCATCTCAATATGCAAATTTTCTCATTCGTACTTGACTGCAGCTCCAATATTTCTCCTATCGGCACATTTTGGTACTAATTTATTTTTTTAAGGAATTTATCTTTCCGTGACTTCCACAGTCTGTATATGACATGTGGTTTCATTTTAGCTGTAGAAGCCACTAAACAGGGAACATTATTTTATGCCAAAACTGTATATGCAATACTCTTTATGCCATAAATAGTTGCTTGTTTCGCTTCATGACAAATTTACGAAAGAAATCTCAAAATTACTATTTCATTGTGCTTTCTCTATAGGAAAAAATGACGTATAGCCCCTTAATACCACTCATTGTACCGTTTTCTTATTTCGTTTGGCAGAATGTTGTGGCACAAAAATCGCTCTTATTACTTATAGCAATGACAGCAACGAAGTGTAAACAAATCACCATACAAATGTTTCAGACTTGCTTCATTGAATGTTTTTCCTGCTGCAGTTGAGTTGATGGAGCTGCGAATTTTTTTAGAAATGCTTTGGAGAAGACTATCAGTCAGAAGAAACAAGTGTAGAAAGGTTTTCAGGTATTGAATGTATCTAAGGTTTTAATACACTGGTGTGCAAAACTTAAGCAACAGGTATGTTTTTTGCCATAACTTCACGAGAAATCATCTGAGAGACATGAAATTCAGAAATGAGATACAGCATTTTGTTCTGAAAGAATGACGAAAGCATAGTTGCGCAGAAATGAATACAATGCATACAGTATGGAATCAAACAAAAAAAAGGCTTTATGGAACTCATATTATCGTTACACATGATTGTCTGTCCAAGAGGAAGAACAGCAAGCAGATGTTCCTTAATATGGAATATGCCCTCCCCTTACTGAAATGGCTGCTTCGCACCGTCTCCCCATACTCAGCACCAGATTGTCCAACAATTCTTGAGGTAAGAGTACCCATTCCTCAATCAGCACCTTTTTAAGTTGTCGGGTGTTCCCAGGAGGATTTAATCGTGCCGCAAGGCGTCTCCCCAAAGCAACCCACACATGTTCTATCGGATTTAAATCAGAGGAGCACGCCGGCCAATCCATTCGAATGATATCTTCACTTTCCAGGAACTCCTCAACAGCATGAGCCCTGTGTGGCCGTGCATTGTCAGCCATAAAAACGAAGTCTGATCCAATGGTACCTCGGAACAGACGCACATGGGGAAGGATCACTTCCTGACAATAGCGATCTCCAGTTACAGAACCTCTGTCGAAAACGTGGAACTCAGTCCGCCCGTTCATCATAATGCCTCCCCAGACGACAACTCCAGGACCACCGAAACCCACTTCAGAGGGCTCTAAAAGGCGTTCTATTTGTCCAAATAAGATAAAATTTGAACTACAGATTATTCAGATAATGCGCTTTATATTTATTTATTAAAAAAATAGTACAAAAATTCACCAATAGATGGTACTGTAACACAAATGGCACTTATTTGCATATATTGAAAATGTGAAACATAATTTGCGTTACAGCGCATGCCTATTACCATTTTTCTTTGGAAGAAAAGAAGGCAAATTCTACACGAACATTAGTTTCTTCTCTGTTCATTATGCCTACGTTGCAAGAAAAAGCGCTACTGGTGAAATTGTTAAACCAGAACCAACAAAACAACTAAAGGAATTTCGTCGTATGAAGAAGACACGAAGAACTCCAATGTCTCCAGGTGCCCTACGCAAGATGAGGCAGAAATTTGAAAAAATTGGGAAACTTGGCATTCTTCCAAAAAAATCCCATCTTCCAGTATCGAAAATGTTGGGACCGCGCTCGTTGAAACCAGCAGGCAGTTGCCGCACAATAGTGTGAGTTTGCCAGTTGTTTCCTGTGTTCTGGATATGTCGTTTCAACTGTACAGAAATCATACGACAGATTTTGCATTTTTATCCATACAAAATCAAGTCTGTGCACCTGTTGCAGGACGCGGATTTAGAGGTCTGTCTTGCCCCTCAGTTCCTTGCTCGAATGGTGGCTGACACAACTTGGCCATGGAACATTCTGTGGAGTGATGAGGCTCACTTTTGCCTCAATGAGCAAGTTAATACCCACAACTATCGAATTTGGGCAGAGGAAAACCCTCAAATTACCCAAGAACAACCCTTGCATCCTGAAAAAGGGACAGTGTGGTGATGTTTTACAGCTACCTTTATCATTGGACCGTACTTCTTGGAAGAGATAATTTCAAATGGAATCCAAATCTGTTCGGTCACAGGACAACGGTACCATGATATGCTGAGGAATTTTGTAATCCCAACTCTTTTACAGCGTGAATGCCTTCAAGACATCATTTTCAAGAAGGATGTTGCACCATCTCATATTGAACGTCGTGTAAAGCGATTGTTAATACAGCATTTCACAGAAACATGAGTTATCAGCCGTCATTTCCCAACAGCATGGCCTCCTCGCTCACCGGACACCATCCCTTGCGACTTTTGGTTGTGAGTCTATTTGAAAGATAATATCTACCTCCAAAGGCCGTCTATACCAGATCCGAAGTACAACATTCGGGTACATATTAATATTGCGGTAGACTCACTCCGGTCATCTATAGAAAATATGGTTTTCCAATTAGACCATATTGGTGAAAATGAAGGAGGCCATATTGAGAAATTTTAATTTGACTTTAATTTTAATTAACAATTATAAGCTATATTAAATGATTTTATATGTATTACAACGTCACCTAAAGATGAATTTTTGTACTGTTTTTTATTTAATAAATGTGAAGAGCATTATCTCAATAATCTCTAGTTCAAATTTTATCTCATTCGGATGAATAGAACGCATTTTAGAGCCCTCTGAAGTGAGTACCTTATTTCTTGCTAACCCTGTATATGTTGTAAAATATTGAGTGTTTTTAATTATTTCTTGATTTTTTTTCTGATAATCACGAGGACAGCAATAACAGAGGGAATAAGATGTAAAAAATAATGTCAAACAGAAAGTTATACATATATATGTCAAACAGAAAGTTTAATAAGTACTAAAATAGACTTAAACCATAAAGATTATCCGTTGGCATACGGATAATCTTTATGGTTTAATTATTCCATCTTAATCATTTAAAATGTCATCTGGGCGAATAAGTTCGTCACCAAAGGCAGCTAGTTTTTTTCCCCTAATATAGCAAAATAAAACTTTGAGGTAGCCCCAACCTCAACAACTGAGCTGATTTTGTTACTTTGCTTGTATAGCTAACTAGACGGAATATTCTAAGTTCCTTGTGCAATTATAATTTAAAGAATACTTTCACTTGGTGTTGTAAGACGAGGCTCATCACAATCGGTTGACATTATCGATTAATTGTCTTTAATAACATAAGCGGAAAGTTGGTCAGCTAAGGTGGCTAGTTATTATAAAAAAAATTTTTATCACGTATTAATATAAAGTAGATAGTAATAAAATTAATGTACAAGTCGCAGATAAATACAATAAATGAGTTAAGCTCAATGGAATTTTTGTATTTTTTTACACTCTTTGCAGAACGTTGTTGACGAATTTGGATTTATGAAGATACGGGAAGCAGCCAGATTTGGCAAATTTTAATTTTCTTAACTTACCAAAAGAACCTCTTTTAATATAACACAATTCTTATTTCATACCCATTAACTTGTTAGAGTCAAGATGAAATACAGAAGATATCAGAATCAAAACTTTAATTACTTTAAACGTTTGTAATTTCAGTGTTTTAAATCCAACTGTCCCTGGTTGTCAGTGATTCATTATTTTAATCAATTTGAAATACCAATTATATCTTCGAGGGTAATAATAAAAAAATAATAAAGCAATTTTAAGGAAATAACTTATTTTTAATTATTTGTCTCTAGCAAAAAAGGCAGAGTTGAAAAAACCATTCCTGCTCCATTGCATCGCTAAGGTCGTGATAACTTGGTAGTAAGACCTCGGCAGCCAAGATTGGAAAGACCAGGCTCGAGACTCGATTACGCCAAAGTATCTCCGCGTAAGCGGGTCTATTGTATCTTAAATCCGTTGAGGCGAAATGTCCTGTTGCTGGTTGGTGCGGACGTCTGAAGAGGGGGCGAAACACCATTTCAGGTGTCATCCTCGTCATCTGACCGCAGTTTAAAATTACGATGCCTGTACCGAAATAGCCTTGGCGAGACATTAATATAACTAAACTAAACTGTATCAGTGCATCCTTAGCTGTGTTCTTACCCAAAGGATTGCGATAATTTATTCTTCGAGGTAATTGAACAACGCAACATTACGAAGCGTTTTTTAAAGTTTAAATGAGTAATGCTAAAATATTTTTTTACGATAATTATATATCTTGTTTGATACAATGAGCCAGCATTCTCATGCTTTTAAGAAAAAAAAAGGGAAAAAATGTCCGTGTTCAATGAGAATTTTTCAGCTCTTATAAGAAGCCGTGATATTAATGTAGCCGATGCCAATTTGGGGTATCTAAAACTTGTATGGGAACATTCACTGTGAGATTTTGTTTATTGTGTATCAGATGCCGATAATGATGCATATTTCTCTCCATTTTGGCTGGAACCGGCCTTCAAAGTCAAACTCGTTTTTTTACCAGCTGATATTTTTGATACTTTTAATCACATAAGTAGTTATTAGTTTTGATTGTTGAATATTTTATTCAATTCGTCACTTCTATTCACTTCAAAAATGTCTGAAAAAGTGTTGTCACCGACTACGCTGTACACACCTTCAAGACTAATGAAACCAACTAAAAGTGCAGCACGCAGAAACATATTAAATGTTTATTTTGACTTCGAGAAGAAAACCCTCAAGATTCTATCAATCAAATCGTCGATAAATTTTCGCATCTTACAGGTGTTTCGCAAAGGACAGTTTTCCCTTTGAAAAAAGAAATAAAGGCATCCAGTTCTTTAAGTACCCCTGGAAAGAAGCGAACGGGGTTCAGTAAATATGATGATTTTACATTATCCTGTCCTTCATGAAAAATTCTTGCATTTTTTTTCGTAGAAATGAGAGATGAAGATGAACATCAGATGAAATATTAAAAGATGTGAACGATGATACAAATATCTTTTCGAAAACATTAGCCGAATTACTCTTTACAGAATATTGAAAGATTATTGGGTTTTCTTTTGAAAAACGATGAAACGAAATGAAATAAGTTCAATAATTTATTAAAATAATATATCAATGATACTGAACAAAATAATGAAAATAATTAATTTTCTGATTTAAAATGATAATATAATAAAGTAAATAAATTTTTACTATTTGGCGAAAAATTTGCGAGATAAAGTTTCGCCAGCGATCTACATTTCTAGTAATTTTGTACTTTAAAGTAACCCAGTTCCCCTGACAACGACTACGATTCGGCATGCCTAGAATATATACTACTGCCAAGTAGAGATGCATAATCCACGATTTTTTGAATAACAAATAATTTTGCTATTGTTATTTTTAGATATTTGTTCCAAATATCTGCTATTTCAATCATATTATTAATTAAAAATTATTACTTAATATTAAATATAAAATTTATTAATTGTAATTAATACTTAATTTACTAATTTAAGTAACGTGTGATTGAATTAATTTATCTATTTCAGCTTACTTCTTAAATTTGATTTTTTTCAAAACTATTTAATTTCTTTATTGGAGTAAGCCATTTTCTGAAAAATTTGAATTAAATATATATATCATTTCTTTAAATTGTTTAATTTAGTTCTATATTCTACCAATACATGGCGCCAGCAGTAAACGGAGCATATGCAAAGTCAAGTCACAGTAATTAAAAATGATTTGTATGGAATAGGGCATCAAATGCGAATATCGGAAGTGGAGCGGCGACTTCGCACTGGAAATTGCGAAGTCGCCGCTCCGATAGATTTCAGTGATATGCAATTCAATGATACGATACTTCCAGTAACCGGTCCGTTCACTTTTCAATCCATTCACAGATTTCTCCTTTTCTATTTTGTTCGAGAGCTTTCATTGGACAGATGGTATCGATTAATACTTTCCTGTAAAGTCACCGCTCCGGTAAATTTCAGTGATATCGTATCGATTGTTGCTTTCTATCGTGATCGAAAACCAGTAATCGAAATATCAAAAGTAAGATCGTATCAAGGATTTGAATCACACCCCTTGTGAAAAGTATTGATCACTGGTATTTTTGACTTTATGATATTGGTTACGCAATAACCGCTCGTAAAATATTCGTCATCCCTTCTGCCAAGTTAGAGTGGAACAGAGTATAGTGTAATATTAAGCTCTTTCAATTTTTAAGAAATTATTAAATAAACCATTTGAAACTTGACATTTTATCGCAACCGTAACTGTAACCTTCAAAGCTTGTTTATCAACATCGCTTTTACAACCTCCTTTCGCATGCTTTCATTATTTAAAATAAATCAAAAGTTTTTACAGAATTTATTAATAATCGTTCCTAAAGAATATTTTTTTCGTAAAGTTTCAGTTACATTACCAGTATCATGGCCCCTAGAAGTTGTAAAAAAATTGACGAATCTATTATTTCTTCTGGATTTCTTGATTCGTTTGATTATGTGTTGACTGATTGTGATGGTAATGTATTAAAACATTATTTAGCATTACACTTTTTTGTAAATTGGAAGTAGTTCCTAAAAAATATATCGAACTAATGACTGAATTTCCCATAACAAATAAAACCAATTTCATTAAATTTTATTTACAATAATTTGCTGAATTGAAATGATTGTGCTTTTTAAAAAGAAATAATGTTTTTATGGCATGGAAAATATGTCAAAAATTGTTTTAGCTTTTCTGTTAGATCATTTATTTTATTTTTAACTTAATGAAAAAATCAAAACTCTTTCTGGCATATTTAAGTTGCATGCTTTAAGTATTTCTTAATATTTTATTAAATTTCCATTGTAATGCAATGATAATTATGTTATTAATTGAAATTATTCACATTCCTCATTGTTATATGTATTCTGTTTAATGTACTGAATAAATAGGATCTTCAGATGTATAAAAATAATTAATATATTTTAAAATACTTTACTTTTAAACATAACAAATTACTTTCTGTATAAAAATGCATTTTAAACCCAAAACTGTAAGATCTTTATATTGTACTAAAATGTATGGAAACATGTTTTTTATCTGCTTGAATTATCTTTGAAGTAATGCTGCTCTTTTCTTTCTTTATACATTAAAAAAAATACATATCTGATACCATCAAACTTTTATTTTAATTACATATCTTCTAAAATAACTTTTTTTAAATACTTTCATTGATTGGGCTCAATTAGCTCAAATTTTCAGTACATTCTTGATGTATTCAAGTTTTTAAATTTTGTACATTTATGTATTCTCAGTGATAATACATTATTTTCATATTTTCAGTCTAATTCACAATGTCAATTAAATCAATTTTTATTTGTATCTGTCATACAATATAATATTGCATTTGAGAAGAAACTGATTTCATGATATTTATAGTATTGAATTATAAATTAATATCTAAATATTAAATATATTTAAAATATTATACATATTTTATTCCTAAATTAATTCACTTTATTTCTGAGTTGAATGTTCATTTTTTTTTTAATTATTTAATCCTTATTGAAAAAAACAGCAAAACTTTTTATCCTCATAAAAAGCAGTGGCAACAGCAACAAAATCCTTTCTAAAACTATATAAATTTAAAATACTTCATTACAATCTTTTGTTTTATTGATTTCTGCCCTCCAGTCTATATGCTACACTGTGTTCATCGTAGCTCTGACAAAGAAATTTTGATATAAGATAAAAATTGACTATTTTCTTAAAATCATGAGAAATAAAAATAATTAAAGAACTTTATACCTTTTTTTTTTCAAAGAAAATTTTTGTATATGCATACTCAAAATAGCAATAAAAGTTATTTTTAGTTACTGTTTTTATTAAATGTATTTATGTAACTAACACTAAAAAAGTAGAAAAAAAGATTTCTTGTTTCATAATTTCACAGCACCATTTGTAAATATTTCTAATCAGAACTTATTCTTATGCTGATGCCAGTTTTTAATGTCAAGAATCTGTAAAAGGTAGACAGTTTTTACATCCTCAAAAGATGCTGTAATCTTTCAAGACCATGCAAAGATACCTGGCTCTGATTTAGGAAGATTGAGATTTAATGCATACTTAACATGAGCATATGAATAATCAAGCAGAACAGTTTAAAGTATAAATAAATTTTATACAAAAAGATGTAGTAATTTTTTTAATTAATGGGAATTGTTTAAATTGCATAATTAATAATCAATTTTTAGTTATATTCATTAACTTGTATGTTAGATATCAATTTTTTACACATTCAATAATGCAGTTACTCTTACATTTAAATATGTATTGTATTTCAATATTTATTGTTAGGAACAAAGATCTGATGACAGTTTTACTGAATGCTCAAGTGCCTTATTGTTATTGCATCCTTAGTAAGATGTTAGTATGCCTAATGGTAAAACCAAACCAATGATCTCTGTTAGTTAATACTTTTCATTTTAAAAGCCAGCTGTTTAGTAGCTTATACCCATAATTATACTAGTGGCCTCAGAGTGAATTAATTTTCAGTATTTCTTTTTTGGTATATTCCTTGACATAGCTATAGTTTGAAGTAAACTTAGCAGAATTGTTGAAATTTAAATAAACTCATCAACCAAAGCTTTCATTCTCAAATTCGTCTTTTTTTTCTTTCTTTCTTTCTTTTTTCTTTCTTTCTTTTTAGCTCTAGACAGGGCAAATAATGAGAAACTTCTATTAATAGTTAATTTACATTTAACTAATTTAATTTGCATTTCAACTTAATCAAAATGTTTTATTTATTTTAGTGATTTTGTGGAAATATATAAAGGAATAAATAAGTTTATTATGAGTTATGACTTGCAGAATCTATGAAAACATTTGTATTTTAACAAGTGTTTGGTAATTATAAATATTGCAATAATTAAATGAAAATAATGAAATAAATTGATGATCAGTTATGCCAAAATGTTAGTACTGTCTTATAATCCTTAGAATTTATATAAATTACTTATTAGATAGCTTAGCTAATAACATTTTGTAATTGATCTTCTTACACCCCCGATACCACAAAAGTGGCCCTTATTTGAAAATGCATTACTGAAAGTTTGAACCTGAGAATGGGCCCTACTCTTCTGAATGAATTCAATCTGTCTTCACCTAATCTCATCAATGCTTTTATAATAAGTTGATTTAATTGCATTGAAATCTCTATCAAAGCAGTTACGTCATTCATTTAAGACAGGGTGAAGATATTGCAAGTTACTTTCTTGGTAATTTTACAAGAAAGTTCATTTTTAAAGGTATGCTTAGCAGACAAATAACACAATCTTTCCATTTAAGTCATTACTATTTTCTAAATTTGCTAATATCAGTATCCTTAAAATATTTATATAACTTGTGATATTTTCTATACCGGTTTCCATCCGCTTCACTTCCATTCATATTTCTCAAAATGTTTCTTTGAAAAACAACTAAAATGTTTTTATATCTACAGACAGTGGTCTAAGTCTCTTGAGCATAAATCAAAGTGAATCTAACAGTGATTTTATGCTGTAAGAGTTTAGTTTTATGCTTGATATAAGATTTTGCTTTTTTTTTAAACCATAAAATTTAAATTTTTAAAACCAATTTCTTTATTTCTAGTCCAATTTTATAAAAGTACTTATTTTTAGATGTAACGTAAATGGAGTTTTAATAGCTTTAAATTTATGAAAAGCTGAAATTGAGTTAATTAGATCCCTAAATTTATTTATTCAAGCATACACTTTTAAAACTGTGATATGAAAAAATCATGACTTAGAGCCATAATAAAATTATTTGATATCTAGATGGAATTAATGAGTACAATCACTGTACATGTTATTTATCAAAATATTTTTTATGTTTTAGGAGTTTTATGGATGGGTAATGATGCTATTCCTGGTTCTGCTGAAACAATAAATATATTAAAAAATATGGTATGTTGTTTATGAAAAATAAATTCTTCATGATAAATAAAATAAAATAGTGCATGTTGAATTCAAAAATGAGCATATATATTAAGCATGCAAATTTTGTTTTTAAGTTTAAAATTTATGAATACTTTTTGAAATAATATACTTTTGTCTGAATTTTTTAAAAAGTTAATTGTTACTATACTTTTTTTTAACTGAGCTTTTTTTTCTTGAAATTTTGTATTGAAATTCTTTTACCGTCTTGTTATATGGCTTCATTTCAAAGGTATTCACTTTGCACAAGCTAAGTATGCTTGGTTAACATTTATTTATTCTCATATTTAGCTTACTTGTTTCATGTCTATAAAGATAGTATTGTAGAATTAATTTTACTTCTTGATATGCTAAATGACTGAAATTCTGTACATATGAATGTTGTCACGATCAATGTGCCATATTAATATTGCAGAATTTAATTAATTATTTAATTGATTAATTTAATTATATTTTGATTTCATACAATTGCCACCTAGTAATGAATTTGATGAAACATTGACATCAAAATTCTGTAATAATTATATTACTGATTAGTAAATTAAAGAATAAAAAATAGAAAATAATAAAATTCTTCATTTTAGTGCACTGAAAATTTGAAATTATCAAATTTATTTAAATGGAAGTATCATTTGTTGATTGTTTTTACTGCTCTTAAAACTGTTTTATCTTTTTTTTCCCCTTTCCTTTCCATTTTTTATTTTTAATCAGGGTAAACCTGTTATATATGTCACAAATAACAGCACCAAATCCCGAGATGAATATTTGAAGAAATGTCACAATCTGGGATTTCCTGCTACAATGGTAAATATCTTT
Source organism: Argiope aurantia (assembly GCA_026543865.1). Classification (NCBI taxonomy): domain Eukaryota; kingdom Metazoa; phylum Arthropoda; class Arachnida; order Araneae; family Araneidae; genus Argiope; species Argiope aurantia. The sequence continues at coordinate 205,987 of JAPMOR010067772.1, read as the reverse complement.
TATTTATTAAGCTTGGATAACCCTTTTCATAACAACCTCTTCCAGAATTTCAGCAATTGTCAATAGTTAAATTATCTCCTTACATCAATCTTATCTTTCATTCTTATATGATGCCAAAGTTATGAAAATCGTTTTGAAAAAGTTTTTTTTTTTTTTCTGATGTTAAGAATAATAACATGTAATTCTTATATCAGCAGAAAGGTAATTAGTACATATGATAAAATCCTCAATGAGAGAATTTTCATTAATTTTATTTTCATGTTGAAGGGAAGTTAAACATGTAGAAAGACTAAGGTTCATGAAATTCTCACTTTATAATTGAACATCTAAATTTGAATTGTGCCATATTCTTCATTTCTATGAATTAGGCCTTGTTCTTTTTATTTCTGCAACTATTGTAATGTTTTGATTAAATTATGTTTTTTTTTAAATGGCTTTTAATGATGGGCTGCTAAAAAATAATATATTTCTTTAGCTTAAGCTTTGATTTCAATCAGGTTAAAATTTAAGCTGTTTTCTATCCTTTCCTGCTTTAGAATAAAGTCGATTAATAACAGATTGAAATCCTACTGAATTATGAATAATTCATTATCTTGGAAAATAGGACCTATAGAAAATTTCAGTTTGTGCTTTAATATATTATTCTTGGATTTTTAAGCATTTATCCTCATTAATTACACGAGTATTCTTTATTTTTTTATTGTCAAAGAATTCTAAATCACAACTCTCATTATCTAGTTGTTTCTCAGTATATATGACACAGTCGAAATGGAGACATTCTTCCTTTCTTCTTAAGCATTTTATTCCTCTACTACCAAACAGGATTTTTTTTAAAAAATTCAAACTTTATTATTTCATAGTATTTGTTTTGCTGCCCACTAAACAAGAATTTTATTCCATTGTAAATGTTCTAATCTTTGAGAGATTTTTAACAGCATTTTTATAGAATTAAAATATTTAAATTCAATTCCTGTGTCAGCCTAAATAATACCTTCAATCATTTTTATGTTAAATTGATCTATTTAAATATTGTATTTCCCAAGATAATTTCTTTAATGTCATATAAGCATAGTCTCTTAATTTTCCTTTGTTAGCTTTTTATTTTGCACATTTTCTGATACTTACAAATAAAGTTTTGAGGTATTTCAATTTTTTTATGTATTTGCAGAAATGTAATTCTAGTTTTGTTTTCTGTAATTTATCTTCTTTTTTTCATAACCTCAAAACTTTTCTTTTAAAAGATTTGTTTTCTAATCCTTTCTAAATAAACAGCTACACTTTTATATAAGTTTTAAAATATTGTAGCATTTTACAACTCTAAATAAAATCCTTTCAGCTCCTGTACATGGCATTAATATTTAAATAGGCAATAGCTCAATACAAAATTGGCTTTGAAAACATTCATATTAGTTTGTGTGACAGTAAGCAAATTGCTTACAAATTTCAAATTATTTGTCTATGACTTTTTATGAAAACAAATATAAATTAACAAATTCTTCCATTACATTTTTTCTTATTTTATCTTTGTTGAATTGTTTTGCAGTATTACATGAAAAGCAAATGATGTTAATGCTCATCAAATCTTAAAAATGCACTATTTTCTAAAGGTTGTCCCAAGTTTATCCACCATTTTATATATGTGCATGCATAAAATGCTATACAGTTAAAAATATAGTATGAGCTTAGCAAAATGATTATTTCTTTGATAATGGTTTTTAATTAAAAGGTTAGTAATTTTGAAATGAATGAAATATTTGAAATCCCTTTAATATATTTGATTCTCACATTAATCAAAGATATGCCATTAAATGAGAAAGTCCAGATTTGCTGATACCAAGCTTCACAAGTAATTATTTTACCTACTTTCCAATGCTATATATAAGCAAAGGTTACTGAAATAAGAGAAATGGAATTGATGAATTTTTCATGACTGCAATGTGTTTAATAGGAAATAATTAAATAAATTTATCAACTTAATATATATATATAATATTTATCATTATAATAATATTGTTTGACACTAACTTAACAAATTTCCATTAATTTTTAAAAAAATATTTTTGTTTTAATAAATGTTTTCAAGTGTGTTTAAACTATGATTATAAAAATATTTTTTTGTATTGTTTTTCTTCCATTTGTGTTATTACTGTGATTCTTACAATATATTTTCTTCTTAAGGACTCTATTATTTCTACATCTTATTGTGCTGCTGTATATTTACAGTCCTTAAATTTTAAGAAAAAAGTATACATTTTTGGAAGCACTGGCATAGCTGCAGAATTAGACAAGGCCAATATTCCACATTTACCTATAGGTGTGAGTAAAGTGTTCTAGTTTTGGTAATTTTTTATTTTATTTTTAAAAATAAATTTGTATGATTTAACATGTATTTTCCATTTATTTATATTAAATATATTTTTAAATTTTCATTTATATTAGGAATTATTTCTGTCTGCCAATAATTATTTTGTCATTATTGAAAGTAATTTTCTCATGCTTTTAATTTAAAAAAATAATTAAAAATTGTTACTTAATCTCCGTTACTTTAAGAAGAGATGCTTTCTATATTGTCTGATTGTTCTATAAATTCACTGTGCAGTTGAGCCTGTTGCTCAATAAACTGCTGTGAACAAGATGTTTTTTTATAGGTATTATGTAGAAATTTGCTGTTATGCACCTTGTCAGGTATCATGTTCAACATCTGACTAATATGCGAAATTATTTTATCTGACTATTTCTAGTTTGAAACAGAATGCTAGTTATGTAAATTTGTTCAATAATTAAATAAAGACACATTTTTCTCACCTGTTTGTGATAAATTAATATAAATTTTGTTTGTTGAAAATGATTTTCAATATCATTCATCTTCAATTTGAGAAGGAAAAAAAAAATCTTTTGCTAACCTGTTATGAAAAGCTCTATTTTTAATCGATGATTTTATTGTCAATGCAGTCTGGTCAAAATATTTGTTTTTAAAGTTTATGCTTTAATAAATTTTATAAATATTATGTATATATAGAAATTTGTAAGAGAGGTAGTAAATGGTTTTACATAATTTCTTTAAAATTATAAAAGAGAGAGTTTAATGTTATTCCATACATCTCCAAGTTTATTAAATATTAAAATTTCTTAATGTCCTCTTCCCCTGAATATATATATAGAGAGATTTTGTGGAAGAAAATTGTGCTACATAATAAATTTGGCTAAACTTTTATTATTACCTTTTTTCTACTCTGCCCTATATTATTATTTATTGCAACTTTATTTTCATGAAAACATTAAAAAAATCATTAATTAAATGTTTCAAAATTTTTCTTTAATAAAAATTGTATTATTGATGATAGTTAAACTTTATTATTTTAAGATATTTTTCAAGAAATGAATAATTTTACTATGTTTTTATATCTTCTCATAGCCAGATCCTGTTGCTGACAATTGGATACAGTGGTTAAGTGAAGTTAAATTAGATCCTGAGGTGACTTTTTTTAATGAAATTTGATACTTCCGCTGCTGAAACAGTTTAATATTTCATTGCTTATTTAATATTCTAACTTAGTGATATTTTATTTGTAGGTTGGTGCCGTTATTGTTGGTTTTGATCATTATGTTAGTTATCCAAAGTTAACTAAAGCTGCCAGCTATTTAAAGGATCCTAATAATTTATTTATTGCAACAAATAGGGATGAACAATTTCCAACTGAGGGTGATCTTATAATTCCAGGTAATAAAATATATTTACTCTGTCAATTTTATCAATAAACATAAACAGATGTTATGGAAATTAATTTTTGAATTCAGTTTTATTGTTTCAATACTTTTGATATTGTCTGTTTGAAATCAGAATAAAGACATAATGCATGTTTTGCAAATGAGATTTTTATCTTGCTTTTTTATGCAAGGTTTCAATAATTGCTATAAAATATTAAACTGCCTGCTTAGATTTTTTATGAAATAATTTATATGGATAAATAAAATGCATTTACTAAGTTCATCACTAGCAAAATAAACATATATCATAGTTGATAGCTTATAAAAAAATCTTCATGATTATAAACAATCGATTAAAAATATTAAATATTGACTTAAAATAATAGTTGTAATGATTTATCAATATAATATATTATGCATAAAATTAATTGATAATCAATTCTAATATTGAGTTAGCTTTGGGTAATTTGCTTTTGTAAAATTCTTATATTTTAAAGTGGTACAATTCGTATCACTTATAAATGTAATTTTCTATTTGAGTATTGGGTATGTGTTTATCCTAAGTACAATTTTCTGTTATTTTTTTGGGCTTAATTATTTTTTATTTATAGAGTAATAATTTTACAGAGTGCATAAAATGTGCTTAAATTTGAAAACCATTTTTAAGCACCTTAAAAGTACTTAATTTTCAAAAAACAGTTCATAAAAATACTTTATTTTTTCGAGAAGTACAAAGAATTTGTTTGCTTTATTTTGTTTCTGCATATGTTGAATACAAAGAATCAGACACATAGTCCGATTCTTTGTATTCAACATATGCAGTCTTTGTTTATGGGATGTGTCAAGAAAGAAAACCGATGAAAGGAAAGAATTCTGGGAAAGGATCCAGGAGCTTTAGCATGTTAAGATAATGCTTAATGAACTTTTTTCGTACTCCCTCTTTCTTCAGCAGTACATACTGACATATATTGAAAAGGTTATTCTAAAGGGGTAAAGTATGAATGGAATGTGCTACCTTTTTGCAAAAGCATTTGAACTTCTTTCATCTTTAGTGTTCTAGATAATAAAGAATTAATTTTAATGTTTGTTAACATTTTGTTTAATCCTTTATGGGCTCTTAAGGAATATGCAAATTGGTTCCAATCGGCAAAAAATAAGAATAAAGTAGAATGCATTTGGTATACAAAAAAAAAAAAAAAAATGGATGCATCAAACATAGGAGAAATTGTTCCTAAAGACACTAATGGAAGATATACATAATATTTAGCTACTTTTATTCTTATTATTATGAAGCGTTTTCAGTATGTTACACATTTGAACATTGTTCTCATTAATATGTTGCTTTTGTTTTGGAGTGATCTCTTGAACAATTTATGAAAGGGTAAATTAAGGGTTCCTGTAAGATATTGAATTGATGTTTGATGCAGTGCATAGTTATGTTAGTTGATTGCATAAAATCCAGTTTGAGAAAATTTTAATTTGAAATCATATTTTTTAATAAGCCATTTTTTTTATGCTTTTTAAATATCTTTATTTTTTAAAAATTGTCATTTATTGAACCAATATGCCAAATGTTAGTTTATATATATATTTAATTCTGCTGATAATTAAAACCTAAAAGAAATAAAAAAAATTAATAAACCTTTATTTTTCATATTTTATTGAAATTTTTTTTTCATTTTCTTTTTTTGTAACTCTTACACAATGTTTTTGGTTTCTCAGTGAAATCTCTTTCTCTATATATAATGCTTTAACTGACTGATAGAGCAATACATAGCCTGAAAAGTTTTCAATAATACCAGTTCTGTTTGAATAAATGCATTTTTTTAGATTTAATCATTTCTTTTATTAGTCTTGGACACAAATTATAGCAGTGATTTTTTTATAATGAAAATCAAAACAATATATTTGCTTCATGAAGTTTTTGAATCATGTTATTATTTTTTTTCAGTATTAGTATTGTGGTGTAAAAAATATTAAAGGGATTTCTATTAACCACAGTCCTTCAAGGAATTCGAATATTTCCGGAAATTCATCCACAAGTTTGACATTGTTTGTTACTTTGCATTTATTTTGGTAAAGTATAAGCATAATCTACAAGTCTTTTTGCAGAAGTTGTGGATTTTCAAAAAAAGAAATATGTTTATTTTAACAGTTCTGCTCAAAATAAAATGAAACATGCAAAACTTTTTACAAATATATCTGCATTTTTGAAAAATTATTTATTTCCCATTTGAGATATTTATATTTTACTTTCTACAAATAAAATATATTGTACTAAAAATTTGCTCTTTGCAATAAAAGAAAAAAGTTAAAGAAAGCAAATGGAACAAAAGATTTTCTTATTCTTGGCAAAGTGCACCAACACTAAAAAAACATAATAGAAACATATAGTGGGTGTGTTGTGATTTTCTAAGGAACTGCCCGGTTTTAAATACACTATTTTTAATTTCCACAAACACAACTACATTACAAAATTCACCAACACTTATTATTACAGACACACATAGAAAATGAGGTTGAAGAAAACAGTATGGTGAACGGATTCCACGGTCTCCAGCCGAAAGCATTCAGCATTAGCGTAAGGGTTGCGCATAGGGATAAAAGTTGACCTCAGAATGCAGGTCTGCCGTTCAACTGCTTGTCTTCTGTAAAACGCCACAAGGGGACGCTCTCTGCTCAAGGGGAAAAGAGGTGCTACAAACAAACTTTTATGAGAGGTAGAATCTGAAACTGCCAAAGAGAAATGTAAAAAAAAAGCAATCAAATTGAAATGAGTTGTGTTTCTCTGTCGCTTTTTTTATGCTTATTATTTCTACTCTCATAAATATTTTATAAAAAAGACAAATAAAAGCTGTCAAGTAAAATGATCAAAACCATATAATGCTGTCAAATTTTTGTCATTTAAATTTTAAAATTTTGGTTGAGGATTTTAAAATGAAGGGGGAAAATTATTATTTTATATGTATAATTTTATTTTTATTTGTACACATAAGGACATAAAAATTATTAAGATGTAAAAGTTAGTTATAATTTTTTAAAAAATTAGAACTTAAAATTATGGGATAAAAATCTATCAGCTATAAAATTACCTAGCATTGATAAATTAACAGATTCATTAAATGGTTGATTATAATTGTTTTGTGCAATTAACATTGATGTTGTCTAGAAAATCCCTTTTCCCAATGTCTGGGAAATGTCGTTCTAACGTATATCCAATTTATTGATTATTTAAACCTCCCATGTTTGTAACATATATAGATTCAATTCAATTTGCTGATAATTCATATTTTCAGAATTTCCTTGTATGAATTATTACTTAAAGATAATGTTATCAATCTAAATAAATGATGAGGCTCAATTCAACCTCTAAACAATGTAAACAATCATTTTTAGAAATCGCCGAAGTATATTAGAATATTTCGATTAAAATATGAAAAGTTGTTTCTTGTCAAAGATGGAAAATTTTTAAAAAAACATATTTTTGTATATAAAACTATGATTTATCATAAATTAAGGGAAAGAAACCTATGCTTAGGAATTACATGGACTATAATAATGTGTGTGTGTTTTTTATGTGTGTGAAGGTGCTTAATTTTTGCATCCTTTTCTCTCTATGCACCCTGTTTTATTGTTAAGTGTGTTTTTTTCAATTTATATATATTATTTGTATGAAAGATATCATATTCTAAAATATCTCTTGGCTTTTTTTGTCAGATATTGTTAATTAGACAGACATTATTTGATTCAAATAGCAATTCAAACATTATGAATTTTTATTTTTATTGCAGTGGGCTAAGAAGTGTCATTTTTAGTATAAATGATAATAAGATAATAAGTATAAATGCTTTAAAAGATTTGATTTCAAACCTTAAGGGTTTGTTTGGGCTTGTTTTGATGCAGAAACTAAGTGAAATCTTTTCATGCCAGGGTATATTTATTATGTAACACATAGATGTTTGTACTAAATTCTTTTGTTTGAACAAAATTTTAAAAATAAATATCATAACAGCAACTGCTTGTTAAATTGATACTATAATACCTAGGCATGATATGGCATATGATACTTTTCTAAATCGTGCAAGTGCCATTTAATCACTGTTTATTAAAAATCTACAGAATTTTTTGAAAGAATGAAGATGATTCAGTGTGATATGTTTAAACATTTGTACATTTATTTATTTATTTCATTTTCTTGTATTAAATAATAGTCTAACACTTGTAAAATTCACTATCGAAAAATGCTGCTTGTTAGATAATAAATTAAAATTATTAAACTTAAAAGTTTCACAAGTATTTTATTCATCATCTGAATGAATACTTGTGTGACTTTTCTTATTTGAAAAATTCTGACAGTTAACTCTTTAAATGATATTTTAATAATATTTTTAGAAATTTGCTTTCACACTCAAATTATTTCAAAGCAATTTATGCTATTTTTTTTATCCAGTATTTATTATGATGTAGATTTCAGTCTTTCTTGCTTGCTAATTTGTGGTAATAAATTTGATCATGTCCAAGCATTTAGCTAAAAACACTTAAGGTAACACATAAAAGTACTTTCTTTCAAATGCATAGATAATTCTTTTCTGCATGAATTTCGTTTTCTGTTCAATTCTCATATTTTAGGCTTGCTAAACAACAAGGATGAAATTTCAAATATTTATGCATTCCTTATGCAATAATTTAGCAGTTAGGAATAGAATTATTTGAGTACTAATAAGCATAAATGTTGAAGTATCATTCTGCTTAATGTAGAAGTATTAAAAATAATTTTATAAATGATTATTCCTATTTTGCTTTATAATTGTTTATGGAAGAAAATACAATATGTAAACTTTTTTTTTTCCTCCCCCTGCCCCCATATGATTTTTTTTTTTTGAAAGAGTATTCTTTAAATTTTTGTGGAGGCAAATTTAAGTAAATGCCAGGTTAAAAAATTAAGTAGATCATATAAAAAAAGACTTTTTTTTTTGCCATAAAAAGATAAGGTTCATTTTTGCAATAAATTACAAACATATTTACAGATATAAAATGTTATTTGATTCCATAAGTTTAGAAATAGTGTTCGATAGCTGAATATATTAAATAGAAAGATTGTTCATTTCTTAATTCTCACTGTGTAGTACATTTTTATTTTTAAAAAAATTTATTCATATATATTTTTTTCAATAAAACAAATAACTATTAATCATGCTATTTCATGATTTAAAACATATGTCATAGAAATTAATTTTCAAAATTTTAATTTTAGGTGCTGGTACATTTGTATCTGCCATAGAAGTGGTATCTGGAAGGAAAGCTACAGCCTTAGGAAAACCTGAAAGATTTATGCTGGATTGTATCAAAGTTACCCATCCTGATATTAACTTCTCACGATGCTTAATGATTGGAGACAGGCCAGTAATCTTTTTTTACTCAAATAAAAAAAAAATCTTGTCCTTAATTTTTTTAAAATAGGAAGTTATTATTTTTCACATAACCAGAATCACTAAATTTCGGTTTCATTTGTAATTATCAAAACAACATGAAAAATTATGGTATGTGTTTTTATTCTGAATAAACATGTGTCAAACTAATTACTTTAAATTTATGTTAATTTTCAATTAATATCTGTTGATATATGAAATATTTGAATTTAAAAAAATTATTTTTCTATCTTTGCATTTTAGATTTTTTCCCCCTACTATAAAAGAAAAATAATAAAAATTATATTAGTAATAATTGATGATTGAAGTGAAACTTTTGAAATTGATGCCAACAACTATGAATTTTTTTCTTCCTCTTAAACATACCTTCATCTATTTATTTAAAAGTTACATTTGAAATACTCTTAAAAGTAAAGTAAATAATTTTCATCTGAATAAAAAGTTAATTCTTTATGATTGAAGTGATGAAATGTTTTTGTTTATTTCATGATTATTTTCAAATTGACTAAATATGTGTATGGTAGCCAAAGTCTTAAAAATAAATTGTATTGCCGATGTATATATATACATTGAAACCTTCCTGAGTGATCTCGTCCCCCCCCCCATTCTGAGAAGATTTAGCCGCTTTTAAGAATTTTCTTTGCAATGCAAGATAATTGCTATAATACATGATATAAACAAGTCGGACATATTTAAAAGGAAGTTCGAGACTTATCTAAAGAGAAAATATTATTTTCTTTTTTTTTTGCATTTTATTGGAAAATGATATAATTTTACTCTTTTAAGTTTTTACACTTCTCAGAAACAACAATTTTTTCAAATTAAACCATTTAAAAAGTAAATCTTTAACTGATTTATTTGTTATAGAGTCGGAATTTCCGACAACTTCATCAATTTTGCTCAAAGTCGCTTGGGCTGAAAGTTAAGTTGGATTAAGATTACCAATCCTATTAGAAAATTCCTCGCCAAAAAGAGAATCAGTGCTTGAAAGGCACAATAAATTCATTTGTGAAAAAGTTTAAACATACTGTAGCGTTTGTTTGTTTGAATGAGGAGGATTTGGGATTTTTAGCTACAAAGGCTATCATCCCAGCGTTCAACAATATCTCCAATTAGTAAATGTCAAAAAATTTCAAGTGTTGAAGGAAAATATGGAGAGACAGTTTATCGGCAAATGCTTTGCTTGTGAGTTGTTTCAAATTACAAGTTGAAAGAGAGTTGAGGCCCAACTTCGACCAGAGGCAGCATCTGGTGCTTGAGTATTTTCAGCAGTGCAAAATTCTAGCACAAATGATGTCTTCTCTTCTATTTCTTGTCCATTTAGCAATATTTTTTATGTCTGGAATTTCTCCAAGAATTTCATAATATTTGCTCTGTCAATAACTGTCTGTTTTTTTTTTTTATTTATTTATTTGTTTGATGCGTGAGGTGATGTCTTCCGATGCGATCCATTCAATGCATGGGCTGATTTCTGTAACTGATTTTGCGATCAAGTCCGCTTTTTCATTCCATAAAATTGTCGAATGCCCTGGGATCCATAGAAAAGTAATATGTTGGTTAATCTGAGATTTTTCCACAATTTTATGAATAATGGATGGGGATTTATATGAAAATTTTTGAAGTGCTGTGAGAACTGAAAGACTATCTGTAAGAAGAAGTAAAGGTTTCTCAGGAACGGAAAGATAGTCAAGAGTCTTGCAAATCGCAAGAGCTTCAGCTGTAAAAATTGACTTGATGTTGTGGGTTCGAAAAGCAAATTGTGACAGATCCGAAATGCCGTCGATTGAAGTTAAGTTTTGCGATTTTGATGCATCAGTTGCGATTATGAAACATTGTAGTGTTTCTTGAAAACTGCCATTAATAGCTGAGTGTGGGAGAGATTTGTTTTGAAAAGGGTATTTTGAAATAATAATACTGCAATTTTCCCTTGGAAGTTGCAAAAAATGTTGATCAGAAATAATGCGATTCCAATTAATGTTTAGATCAGAAAAAATTTTATCCAGAAAAATCTTGTCCTGTTCAATAAGAGCAAGATTGAAATGTTCTAAATTTAATTTGTAGATGGCGGAGAAGGAACTGATAGAAATCTGTTTAATGAGAAATTGTAAGGATAAACGTTTGATTTTTTCACTGAGGATTTCCTGATTGGAGATCTAAAGGAGAGCTTTATTTGATGTCCACTGTGGAACACCAAGTGCAATGCGAAGTGCTTTGGTCTGAATAATATTACATGCTTTCATGTGAGTTTTTGGAAATTTGTTGATAATTTGACTGGCGTAAAAGAATAAGCTGCAAATGCTATTGTCTGTGATTGTGATTAAATCTTTTGTTCTTGGGCCATAATGTTTATATGCAAAACCCTTTAATGTGTTGATGTTTTTAAAGCTTTATTTATAATTTTATTGAAGATCAATCTGTTTTGATTTCTTTTTGAAAAAGGAATTCTGAGGAATGTAATTGAGTTTCTCCATTGGATGTTCATTCCTGCTAGTGAGATATTTGGGTTTGTAAAATTAATTTTGTTTGAAAGATCGGCTATGTAACTTTTCTCAGCATTAATTGAAAGCTTCCGACACGTATACCATTGATGCACGTTTTCCGTTGTTTTTTTGTAATTTCTTAGTAATAAGTTCAATAGACGGGTGCAAGCAAAAAATAAATATGTTGTCCACAAAGATCAAACAATCAACTTCATTTTCAAGAATTTCAAAAAAATCCGATATAAAAATTGCTCATAAGATTGGAGAGAGGACACTGCCTTGTGCTAATCCTTTGTTTGTAATTCTTATATCAGAGAGTGTTTGTCTCCATCGCACTTGGAACGTACGGTGACTAAGGAATTGATGCAACCAAGCGCATATTTTCCCGCAGATGAACAATTGCAAGCATTTATATATCAATCCGTCAATATAAACCGAATCATAAGCTTTTGCGATGTCGAAATTAATACCAATGAAATGTTTTTTCGTTGCATTTGAAATGCTGTAATATAATGAGTATGTGGCTGCCCTATTGTCCTTGTATGGTAAAAAACCAAATTGTTTTGGATGAAGTTTTTTGTTCTTTGTAAGAAAATCAGTAATTCTCTTGCATAAGATACATTCAAAGATTTTGGAAAAAACAGATGTTAGAGCTATTGGCCTATATGATGTTATCTGAAGCTTGTCTTTATTTGGTTTTGGAATGGGAATAATAAGTGCATGTTTCCATGTTTTGGGAACATGTTGTGTTAAAAATCTGTTGAAATAATTGAAGGATGTAATAATTTGCATTTTTGTTAAGTTTTTTGAAAAAGGATGTGGGAATATTGTCTGAACCTGGGGTTGTTGTTTTTGATTTTTTAATTGCAAATTGTAATTCTTCCATTTGTAGTGCTCCATTAATTCGCTTTCCTGATTGTCCGTAAACTGGATTGGAGAACAATTCGTGAGAACTGGAATTGTTGGCATAAAATTCTGCGAACAGATTACTTTGCACGAATGGCTTTGTGATAACAGAATTTTTAACAGAAATGGTGTTGAAGGAGTTATTATCTTCATATTGCTGGTTCAGTTTTCTTAAGATAGAATAAAATAAACGAGGATTTCTTGCTCTATTACATAATTTATCCCAAAATTTTTGATTTGCTTGTTTACTATAAAATTTGAATCTTCTTGCAAATCTTTTGTGAAGAATCCAAAATTTAGTTGATATGCATCTTAATGCTTTCTTCCGATATATGATTTTAAGGTTGTAAAGTTTGTGACAGGTTTTATCCCACCAGGGTGGGTATTGTTTATTATTCGAAGGTATTTTTCTAGTATTATTGGATATGATTTCTGAAATGTTTGATGAAACTGAGTCTAGGTTAAGATTTATATCTTGAAAAATTTTGAAATAGAATAAATAGATTGCCATTTAATTTCTGTGAGGAACCTTTGTTTGTTGTGTAAAACTTTGCAGGTGGAAATTATGGGGAAATGGTTGCTGTCAAATGATGATTCAGCAACAAAACAATCTGAGCTACAGGAGAGTGTTTTGGAACAAAGGGTAAGATCCAAAAGTGATTGGTTACCTGCAGGAGTAATGTGCGTTGGGTTCGAAGTATTTAAAATGACAAAATTTGAATCTGTTAACCAGTTGACAAAATTGTTGCTGAGTCTGGAAGAAGTGGTTGAGCCCCAAAAAGGGTGATGTAAATTAAAGTCCCCAAAGATGAATGTTGGTTCAGAAAGTGAGTTAAAAAAGTTTCCGAAAATTTCAATGTCAAAACCTGTAGGAGTATAAATGTTAACTATACAAAAGTTTAGAGAAGCTGTAATGATTTTAACGGTGAGGATTTCCCCATTCGGAATTTTGAGGTACATCGGAAGGGATTATGTATGCCGACAGATGATCGGGCCTTTTAATCCGAAGTTTCAATTAAAAGGCCCCCTCCTAGTCTGCCTTTTCTGTGAGATTTAAAAAACCTTTATTTATAGAAACTAAAATCATCAGCATAAAGAAAAGTTTCTTGAAAAATCCAGAAATCTGAAATTGAGAAGGGGGGGAATACCAAGCCATGTTTTTTTATTCCTAATACTACGGCAATTCCACTGAACAAAACGCATCCTAATAGATTAAACCAACAGAAAAGTAAAAATCAATCTGCAAACTCTGCAAGAGGTCAACCAAACACCGGGGTGACGTACACACACACACAAAAAAAAATCAAGCATTTGGGAAAGATAAAACTGAAGCAGCGCTTTGTAAAGAAGAGAAACAAATAACAAGCAGTAAAACGGGAGTGGAACAGAAAACAGGAAAAAGAAAACAAAGCGCAAAAAAGATTATTAATCCGAAGTCCCAGCAGAGCCACCAGCATCCCATTGCATGGGTTGACTGAAGTCCTTCGATGCATTAAGTAAAGCTTTTTTCTTTCTGGATGGAGATTTAATTTTTTTACCTTTGTCAATCACATGAGTTAACTGTTGCACCATAGACTCGACCGTCTTCTGAAATATTTCCAATAGCGCATTGAAATGTCGCTCCATCTTTTCGTTGATGTTTTGAATGTCGGATTCCATTTTGTCGTTTAAAGATTTTCCAAAGTCAATGGGTTCCTGTGTTCGATCTAGTAACAGTCGCATAAGTAGTATTAGATGATGCATTAAATATGCGTTGTGCTTCCCCCGTAGTGAGGTGGTTACATTTTAGATTCAAAATTTGTTGTTCTCTGACGTACAAGGGACATGCTTTAGATGTTGCTGTATGAGAACCTTGACAATGAATGCATTTACCTGGGTTTTGACAATTTCCGACGTGTTCTGCTCCATATAACTGGCAAACTTGGTCTTTCGAACATATCCTAGATGGAAACTGTAACATTTTGAACACTGTCTAGGCCTATCGATTAAAGGTCGAATTTTCTGTGTTGTAAGCCAAAGTTTAATTGAATCTGGAAGGGAAGTACCCAGAATTGTTATGAGAATTGGGGAAGTTTGCTGTGTCGAATTTTGTTTGACAAAACGTCTCATCTCTCTGATTTCAATATCAAACTTTCGCAGTTCGTCGGCATTTTCTTTGAGTGGATCACATGTGGATATATCAGTAAGCAGAAATAACTCCTTCCCAAATAACGTTTGAAGTAACCTGAGTATCGTTAATCTGTTCTAAGCTAAGAAGTTGTTTTGCGCATCCCGGATCCTTAGTAGTAAAAATTAGTTTCCCTTGCCGGGTAAATCTCATGTTCGTGATATTTGAGGCCTGTTGATATTTTGTTTTATGAAAGTTTGCATCAGAATGGGGTTTGTGCGCGGTATTTGAGAAAAAGCATTCGCATTAGAAAAAATAACGTTAATTTCCTCGTAATGTTTCTGACCTAAATTTTAGCACAAGGTCCTTGGCAGGTTTTTCATTCAAAAAATAAATGTCAATCATTTGAGGCATCGTGTTGAAGGCGAGAGATTCTGAATTCATTTGAAAGGACTCATCACTAAAGTCTTGCACTGACACAAATGTGTGACTCAGCTTGCAATGAAGAAAAAATCCACAAAATATAAAGGAACAATCTTACCTCGGACAAATCAGAATATCATGGATGCAGCTCAACTAAGACTTTATGATGCAGAAAGGGTATACTAGCAATCGGTTATTGAACGACTTATTTATTTAATTCAATATTTAGCCCAGCAATGCCTTGCATTTAGAGGTTCTTGGAAAGAGTTGCATCATCGTGATAATAGAAATTTTTTGAAGTTGGTTGAAACCATAGTAAAATTTGATCCAATAATCGCTGAACATCTCCACAAAATTCAAACATCTCAAAAGAAGAACATTGCTCATTATTTAGGGGTACAAACTCAGAATGAAATTATAAGCATTATTTCAGAAGTAATTAAAGTGCATTTATTACATATGATTAAATCGTCAAAATATTACTCACTAATTCTGGATACTACACCTGATGCCGAACAGTTGACTGTTGTAATTCGATTTGTTTATAAGAACGAGGAAACCAATCAAGCCCAAAATGAAGAACATTTTTTAAGATTCAATCTGTCAACGACACTGCTGGACAGTCAACAAAGTACAAGTACACTATGTACCTAATTTAAAAAACTGGAGTGACGATGAAATTTTAAAACATTATAAAGAATTAGAACAAAAATTAATGGATACTAAAAATGTTAATGAAAAGGACATTAATGGATTAAATTTGTTCGAAGAAATAAAATCTTTGTGATGTTTTACCAAAGAGGATATGTCACCTATTGATGTTTTAAATTATATTTATGAAAACAATCTTACCGATACATTTCCAAATATTGCAATAGCTTTACGGATTTCTTTAACCCTGCCAATTTCGTTGACTACTAGAGAACAAAGTTTCTCAAAACTTAAAATTATAAAAAATTGCATGCGATCTATCATGGCGCAGGAGATATTATTGGACTTGTCAATTATATCCATAGAGAGCGAAATTTTGGATAAATTAAATATAAAGGAATTGATATGAGCATTTGTAGCTGCTAAAGCTAGGAGAATCAATATTTGAATATATTTTCTAATTTTTATATTTTACTCAAAAAATGTTTTATCCTTGTTTTGTTTTTAAAATTTATGAAATAATAAAAAACAATAAGGCAAACGTGTTTTAATATTATAATTTTAAGACTTTTCAGTTCAAAAGTCAAATTTTGAATACTATATAAGAGTATTTCACATATAATTTGCAGCACTTTATAAGAGTGCAACAGAACCCCATAAAGGGGCGCCAAATTTCAATTTGAACAAGGACGAATAATACCCATGCGACGGCCCTGAATTACGTCATAGCATTTGTCATCCTCCCACCTTGCTGGGATCAACGTTCTTATTTGAATAACGTTTACAGACGATACAGGTTTTTAAAACAGATCAAACAATTCTGCGGCCCGATAATATCCAAAATCTTTCTCTTAGAGAATTTAGAACATGAGAAACTCCAATATGTTCTTTCTTTTTATGTTCTTCCATTACCAAATTTCTTACAAGAGGGAGATCACTGGGCAAAATGGCAGGAGCTCGGAACTCTAAAGTATCATTTCTTTGAAATACAGCTGTTTTAGTTCTAATGTTTCCATGATGTAGCAATGGATTAAGAATTACGATCCGCTTATCTTCTATTCCAATAAAAGATTCAAATTGTATTAAGCGAATCACGAGGTTTTCTGTTTCATTTATCTCAAATACTGTAAGATCTCCTTTCCTTTCTCTTTGGTGTTTGCAGTTATATGTAAATCGGCAAATCCAAGCTTATAAGCCTAATTATCTTGCGGTAACTTGAGAACTAAATCACTGGTATTAAGTATCACGAGTTGGAACTAAATCACTGGTTTTAAGATTAATCAGGGATGAAATCTTTTTCTTTTTTTAGATCTATTTCTTTCTCAATTTTCTTTTGGCCACTGTTCTGGTGGTAAATATAGCCATTCAGGACCCTCCCACCATCTTGATGGACTTAGATGAGAAGCAGAACATCCTCTATTGGGTAAATCGTCTGGATTCATCGCCCCGAGGACATGCCTCCCAGTTTCGGTTGAAGTTATTTGCTTTATTTCCTTAACTCTGTTGTGAACAAACACGTCCCATACTTCATCCCTTTGTATCCAAGCAAGTACAGTTGACGAGTTTGTCCAAAAATGAATATTCTTAACTTTAAATTATTTTGTAATGTTGGATGTTAACTGTGCATATATTGTAGCACCTAGAAGTTCGAATCGCGCTATCGTGATTTCTTTCTTTCCACTAGGTGCAACTCCCGCTGTAGCTTGCAACAAATGAACGGAAACAGAATTGCTGGTTTGCACACAAATAAAAGCTGCTGCTGAATAAGCAAGCTTACTCGCATCACAGAAGAAGTGTAACGATATATTTTCTGTCTCAAGACCATAATTCAACCATCTTGGTGATTTTAAGCTCTCCAAACTATTTAAATCATTCAAGCACCCTGATTTCTCTACGAGATTCTCTCTTTCTTCCATCGTCATTTTTTGTACCTTCAAGCAATCAGTGGAATTGTGGCAAAATATGCACTGCCTTTGAAGAGGCTAAAAGAACAGCTGGACTAGCTATTTGACCATATTTGTGTTTGTTGCTGCCAGACTTCATCTCTTTGAACAATTTAAAATTATGCTTGGTTTCAACTCTACAATTTTGTGAGGCTGGAATTATACATTCTTCTGCCTGTAATTCATCTTCAAGAAAATCAAGAATTGAATCGAGATCAGTCTTTGGAGTTATACTTCCAACAGAAATTTTCTTTGAAAGTTCATTAGCACTTTTGCATCCATCCATATGCATAATAACATGTGTCAGAGCGCATTGCCTGTATTGAAATATTTTATAACATCATGATCCATTGGCTGGTGTTTTGATGTTGTATTTGATGGTAAAAATAACAATTTGACATTTTTCTCCGTGTGCATGAGACGCTGCATTGTCCAACACAAAGAGAACTTTTCTGTTTTGATTCCTCATTTTATTTTCAAAGTTTACTAGCCATTCTAAAAAATGGATGATGTCATCCATGTTTTTCTGTCCGCAATCCTCGACGCACCAAGATGGTTTAAATCTTTTCCTTTAAAACACCTGGGTCTCTGACATCTTCAAATGATCTGGGGCTTTAGCTGTGCACACAATAAGTAATGATGCACAGCTCCTTCAGAATTTTTTCCACTTTTGGCTTCTTTGGATTTTTGAGCCATACTTTGATTGGCGAAAGAAGTTTCATTTGGGGTGAATAATATCCTTGTCATCATATCCAGCCAAAAGTAAGGGAAGATTTTCATGGGAACTGAAGCTGCTTCGTCACACAATGATCGAAAAATGATATGGTTTCAGGTATGAAATCTGCCCATTGCTGACAGAGAAATTTTCAGTTTGCAGAGCATCCACAAGTTCTTTTGCTTTGTGTTGAATCATAGGTCCACAAACAGATTTAAACCATTCTAGAACAGCCTAATTTATGTCGGCATATTTTTCATGCCCCATCCGTTTGTAACCACGAAATTTTAATTTTCGTACTCTTTCAAAATCTAATCCTTTTCTTTAATGATTTTGTTGGTTTGTGTTCTTTCACAGTTAAATGATTCAGCTATTTTTCCAGCCTTTTTCTAATCTCGTATTGATGCAGAATTTGAATGTGTTGCTTGAGATATAGCAAGTGCTTCGACATGGTTGAAAGTTATATCAGTGACCAACTAATGAAAGAAGAGTGAGTGGTGTTTTTGGCCCAAAATTATTGGAATTCACTAATAGCCAAGAAAATCTTTCTTAACCTGACTTTGAACTTATCGGCTCATAGTTAGAGACAGAAAGTGATTACTTTTCCTAAAACATGAGATGGGCGAACCATCAGGGTGGCCATTGCTCGGGTTTATTTTAGGGTTTAAAGCCACTCCATCTTTGATTCTTAGTTAAACAAGTAATCAGAAATAGGCATAAGCAAATTTTATTTTTCTGTATTTTTAATAAAATTATAATTACTGCTGATGTGTAAGTCATAAACTTTTTGCTAACCTTATTTAGTTGTAACTGCATTAAAATACGCATGACACCATCCTGCTCTGATTTCCATCATAATGTTGTAAACTAACTATTTTCTATAAATTGCAAAATGTTACAATCATCATTCAGTGCTCTACAAGGTGGACAGACCATTGGACTAGAACTACCAAATTTGAGGCATAGTTGGAACTCATAAAATTTTTAGTTTATGTATTACAATAAAGTAGCTTTTCCTAAATACCTTCAGAAAAAGCTGTCATCATGAACCATTTTCAAATTACTTTAAAATTTAAAAAATTATGCAACTTTTTGGTGATACTAATTTTTATTGTTATACATAAAAGATTTCATTGGTATGTGTTTCTTGTTTTAAAGCTAGGAAAGGAATTTGAAATGAATGCTGAAAAAAGTGATGTTTAATTAAAAAAATTTTTTAAATACATAAATTTCTTTAAGTTGACAGTTCCTTCTGTAAATTGTTTTATACAAACATTGTTATGCACAGAATGCAATTGCTGATGCAGTAAACCAAGACAAATGCAATAAAACCTAAAATATTTTGATGCTCTGATTTTTTAGATTAGAGGTTCAAAATTTAAGGAATTCTCCTCCCTCCTATATCAAAACTTTTGCTATTGAAATTTCACTTCTATAAAATTTTCTACGTATGATTCCAAATCTTTAAAGTTTTAATTCTATGTTTCTCATTATTTTTTAGGTTGAATACGGATATACTTTTAGGAACCCAGCATGGCTTGAAAACTCTGTTAGTTGGGACTGGTATCAATAGTTTGGAAGATGTGCTGCAGTTGGAGCAAAGTACAGATGAAACAGATCATTTACTTGTACCAGATTATTACCTACCATGTTTAGGAGATTTACTAAAATTTATAAAAATATGAATGTTTTTACAACATTCTTAGAAAAATTATTATATTAGATAATTGAATGATTGGATTGTTTGCTGTGATAAAGTCCATAGAAGACTTTGTGAGCAGATTAAAATTTAACAACTATTTTATAGATATTTGTGAAATTTATAATTTTGAAGGAATTACTTGGAAGTTGTTTTGAGAGTTCATTATTTAATTTCCTGTAAAACAAGCTTATGTGCTTTTCTCTTCCGTTTTATAACAAGGTTTTTGAAAACGTAATCATTATCATAAAATGTTTCATTTTGAGGTTACAATAATGTTAATAATTTGCACTAATAAATTGTCATGTTCTGAAATGTTAATGATGTAATGCAATCAAAACAAACAATTATTATTATTGCATTTAATTAAAAAAATTTAATCTATGGTAAATTCAATAGCAATATTTAAAAATAATTTATTTTATACATTTTATGAACTATGCTCCCAAGTAAGCAATTAAAAAAAACTTATTTTGAATGATATATAAAATATATCAATGATATTTGTATAAGAAGGTGAAAGAAATTTTATTTCTCTTGTTCAATTATGGAAAGTTATTTATTTTTTTCCTGAATTGAAATTAACATTTTAACAATCTATGCTGAACTATGCTGAAATGTTATCAGTTTTGTTAGTGTTATTGATTGTTGCTATTGTTGTTTTAGACTTGGGGGATTTGTTACAAAAATTATTATGTTTTAATAGAGTATATATTCTTCTTTTATCTGAGACTAAGAATTTTATAAAGGTTTAGCAATTTAATTTTTAATTATTATTTGGTAAATTATTATGTTATTTTTTACTTGTACTTGTGATGTCATAATTTATAATAAATTATTAATGCTGTTGTCTTTCTTAAAACAGCTTATTCTTGTGATTTTTAAAAAAATCTGTTTAATTAATTTTGAGATTTAAACATGCAAATCAATTTCTTACTTACTGATATTGTAAGAACCCATTTTTGTTTCTAAAATATAATTTCATTTATGCAAGGTTTATATGGGTGGAACATCATGAAGCAATATCACATTCTTTTATCACCTCTAGTTCTAAAGATATAATTTTCATTCACATAATTAAGCAAATATTTTTATAATTGTGAAAAGTAGAGAGTTGTTAAGAAATCATATTAAATCATAAAAATACCCACAAGTTATAGAAATCGAATTAATTTACTGTGCTGTATATATATAAATTATAACTTAAAACAATATTGAGATACAGAATCATTTTGATGAAAAATTAGAAATCAATTTATTTTACTTGAAGTATAATTTTTTATGGGATAATAAACGAATTTATTGTTCAGATATTGTTATTAATTGATTTGAGCCATGCATTTGAAAGAAGCATGTTCCAAACTTCACTCATGGAAATTTAAAGAAAGAAAGAAAAATTGAAAAAGAAAATTGGTAAGAACTCAGAAGAGAGAATCCCCATTTGAAACTGGAACTAAAACTAAAGAATTTTTTGTGTAGTAGTTTAAGATAGCTAAAGCTCTAGCCATTAAACCCTGAGTAATATTGAAAAATTCAGAAGTCCATGCAGTTCCAAAGTGTTTTTTAAGTTTCAGTTTAAATAGTTAGACAGAGTTACATATCGATAATATTTTAGAAAAAACTTTTGATTATTACTAGACAAGGAAGGAACAAGAAAGTATTATTTGGTGTTGAATTAATGCAAGTGTTTGTTTGTTTTCCCCTGCAAACTTTTATTTTTGCTGAAGATTTTATCAAAGTTGAATTTAAAAAATGTTATTTTGTCAGTATACTATCTTTCTAGTGCAAGCATGATTGTTGAATCTGTAAAATAAATAAGACACATTTTCTCCTTTCATATTGTTTTCATTATAATTTCTCTTAGATATCACTTATTTACTGTGGTACTGTGGCAAAGCAAATGAGGTGGAGTATAGATACTCTGGATAGCACCATAGTGATAATTTTTTTGTGCATTAATGTCAATCTTTAAAACCAGTTCTGATATAGATGAGAAAAAATAAATTCCATATCCAGAGTGGTGTTTATTCTGTACATTGAGAATCTTATATTCTTCTCTTTTCCTTGAATTCTAAGCTTCATGCTTTGCGCAGAATTTTTATAAAAATATTTTGATTGACAATGTATGAACTTAAGAATTTTATTTAAATTACATAGCATATAATTGATTTCTCTCTGATTGAAATCAAATTTGATGCTATGCCTTTACCATTCCCTTTTTTACCAAGCCTATGTACTCATTTTTGAATGATTCACTGGAATCAGTTTTTTCAAAAACTAATATCATATAGCTAAATTTGATATATGAAAGATAATTTTCCCTTTTTTCGAACCCTTTGTGGAGCAAAAGTACAAAATGTCATATTAATCACTTAGCAAAAAGTATCAACACTGGATATTAAATTTGTCAGGATGTTCAAATTTAAACCAATATTGTATAAAATTACTGCAATGTTTGTTTTCATTCAAAAATGAACAAATATAACGAATTTTTAAAAAAGTCTTTATCAAGAACTTATATAAAAAATCTTGAAAAGTTTTTTTTTTTTTTTAATTGAAGTTATGTATTAAATGTAATACTGTGACAGCATTTAGAATATTGTACTTTTTCTGCCATTATTTATTAAAACTGTTTTAATATTTTTTTAAAGAATTATCCATTAAAGACCCAATCAATTATTATTTTTGTTTATTATTATGTAATAACATCACTTACGCATAATAACTTAAGTGACAGTTATGTTGTTTAAAAGCTTTGTGGTTATGATTTAAAAGTATAATTGAATGAACTAGTGCTTAATATTGCAACATATCATTATATATGAAACATTGATTAGGTGAAGGTACAATATTATATGTCAGTGGAAAACAGTGGCCAAATTTATATAAGGAAAGCTCATCATATTAGTTTCAAAACCATAAAAATTAATTAGCTGAGACTGAAATATAATTTGTAATTCGGAAGAAGAATTTTTAAAAATAATATCACTGGCTGATTATCCTTATTTACTGTGTGTGTGTGTAAAAGATTTTTTTAGTACACGTATCATTCTGCTTTTTATTAAGTTTTTTTTTAATTGCAAGAATTCAATTAAAATTCCTTACTGTAAATGTTATAGACGAAAATCGAATTCACATTCACGTAGTTCAAACCTAAAAAAGCCAAATAAGTGTGTAAGCTAGTGTTATGAGATTACAAAATGTGAATGGTATGCATTTCAAGACATAAGCAAGAAAATGATGCAGTAAACTCTCCTTCTAAATATATTTATCCTGATGAACAATCTTAGCATCAATGTATCCTAATAATTGTGATCCAGTTATTCAATTATAGTCATGATTCGTGTAAATTATGATTTGTCAGTGATATGAGAGTTGAATAACTGGCAGTTATCAAACACATAAGCGGCAGTTTATGTTTCTAAGTTAGAAGATAATCATTATGTTTTTATTGTACTGTCTTCCTCCCTCAATCCACATGATCTAAAATGACTTCATTTTCTTATTAGTGCTGCTATTTTTAAAACCATGCACTTAATAAGATATTCTTTCATTCTAATCACCTTGTATAGCTTTGCAAGTCATATCACTGACCCGCCCGAAGGCATATTGAATGACCTGACCGCCGCAACAGTAACACTGGCGAAAACTGATTGAGTCCTCTCCGGCCACGGTACAACCTTTCCGAAGGAAGTACGTCCCGTCATCGAGGAGCCAAATCTCCCACCTTTTTGTGTACCCTCCAAGGTGGCGAGATCCATCCACCATACCGAAAGCATGTCATCCTCATTTCGAGGTGTGCCCCCCCCCGGGGGTTTGTATGACTTTGCAAGTAAAATTTTCATTGGTAAATTAGCAGAAATATTCTCTCCTCTATTTTACTTTAACACTTTTGGGACGAATTGCACACCATGCATGCAAAGAATTTCCGAGCCAAAAAGATGAGTAGCCCACTGCAATGATATTGAGCTGCCAATTTCAGCTTCTTGGGATGGTCTCCGAAAATTTTATTCACCCAAATAGTTAATATTTTGAGTTATCACACTCGCATTCAAGTGAATCAACAGACCAATAGCTGTTCAACCCGTGGACAGATTGAGTTCAGAATAGGTTCTTACAACTGCATCCTGTCGCCTATCGCAGAGGGAGTGTCAGTGCTCGTAAGGCAGGCTGATGCAGGAGGTATATTGTGCATACAGATGCGATATACATTTTCCACTTATAATATGATGACGAATGCTCAGGTCCAAATTCGAACGCAGGTTTATATGTGTGGCCAACGTATCAATTTTCATCCCCCGAGTAGTTGATGTTGTCAAGCGAACAAACAGCTGGTCTACGATCGGATGCATAACATTGTATATATGCAAGCTCTTTAGTTTTGAGTCGTGATGATAGTGGATTTCACCCGAAATTTAATAGAAGATATCATTTTTATATAAAGACCATCTCATTCGTTCTGCCCTCAGTTTTTCCGAGTGATTGCGTCTGAGGTGAGCCATAATCCCATAAAAGGTCTTTTTGTACTCGGGTGAGGAGATTCGTCAAGAGTTCGAGACCTTACTTTTTGACAATTATAATATTTTCTGTTTGCATATGAGATAGTTAAAGAAAAAATTGTAACTATTAAAAAAAATGAACATGTTAATAATCGAGAAATTCGTCAGAAACTAGTACATGACAATCATTTTATTCAGAGAAAGGAAATACATACACCTTGATACAATTTCTGAGAAACACGTGAAAATGAAATATTCAATACATGAAATCACATAATAGCAATGAAGCAGTCATTACGACAGAAGTCCAGTAAAAAATTAATGTAACACATTGACTTCTTAAAATATCTGAAATCCAGTATGGTATATCAGTTATGTATATGTAGATATGTAGTGTTGATTCTGTCAAGAATATATTAAATATATTTGTGGTTCTGCATTGTATCGTGTTCAAACCACATTCATTAAGCTCTGGAAAAGTTAAAAGCAAACAAGTGAATGTACAATTTTAAAAAAAGCTCTGGTTAAAATTTTTACATGGTGATGGGAGAGGACTTCTATTCTTTTGTAGTTTTTCTTAAAATTGTCTTAAACTCTGTATGCATTTATCGAAAAATACGGCTCTTTTAGGACTGCAGTTAAGAATCGGGAATGAAAGTCTTTTAACTGTGACCCGCTTTATGTGAGGTGTCTACTCTCATTACAGCGCAATAACTCATTTATAAGCTGTTAGAAATAGCCATGCGTTTCCAGTTTTAAATATGCTTTCAAGAATATTGTTTGGTGTTGTTTAAATAGGTAAACGTATTGCAAAAAAATTATTAAATCATATTTAATAAAATATTTTTGTCATATTCACATTTGAAAAAACAAATTCACTCCTTTGTGATTAAAACTGACCAAACATCAAAGTTTCAATTTTATTATTTTAAGTCAATGAATGGCCGTCCCGAGCATGTGTCACAACTCACTTTCTCCAGGTGACGATTAAATGATATGGAGTAGCGATATTTGAAAGTTTCATTACTCGACCCATTTTAGTCTTCACAGAACTGCATTTTTTTTTTTTTTGAAATAATAATGCATGAATAATATTTTACTAAACATGATTAATAAAATTGTGTAAAAATGTAGAATTTGTATTAGAAGGGCATTGATTAACAAATAAGATAAAATTCTTAACGTTATTTAGAGCATCTATTCTAATTGGAATTATATGCTTGACTGTAACTGTTCAAAAATTAGCTATTGAGTCATAATGAGAGAGCAAACCTTATAAAAGGACCGTGTTCTGCAGGCTACTCACAGCAGCAAATTACATTAACCATACTTTTTTTTAAATAGATGTAATGTATATTTTAAAGCATAGGATTCTTTAAACAATATGGAAAAATGCATTGCCAATAATTAAACATCGCTGCTGAATTTTGAAAATAAACTGCGAAGCTTAGAACTTTTACCGCATGTACATAAGAAATACTCGTTTCTATTTCATTCATTCTTGATGTTTAGTCTCGAAAAGGGTATAACTTTGTTCTGCGAAATGGAGTTATGAAAAAAATTAATACGTGTATTTAGTATCTGCCACTGCATATTTATTTCCTTGGTTTATGGTATTGCAGAAGGATTCCATAGTTCTCGATTTGAATGAGGAATTAAATCTTTCTTTAATCTGTTAAATGATCATTCTTATAATTGTAAATACTTGATAGCTTGTTATCAAATCCCTGAAAATTTAAGTCTGTAAGTTCAATTTCTTTAATTATTTAGAATCTGAATTTTTTTGATGGAATTAAAATTTATTTCAAGAGGGGGGAAATTATATAAAGTTTTAAAAATTAATTGAAGAATTAAAAGATATAGAATTGAATATTATATTTCATTTAATTTTTATACATTAGAATTAGAAACAAATAGAAAAGTTAATTGAATAATCAAGAAAGAAAAATTAATTGAAGATTTTCACTTCACTTTATAGATGCGTTATAAGTTTGCAATTTTTAAAAATTACCATGAACCCAGTGGCAGATTTCCTATTAGACAAGTGGTTTCAGAGGAGACAGAAAAATCAGTCAAAAATGTTAACTTGGTTGCCAAATAAATTTTTAAAAAATAGAATATATTAGGATAATGTTGGTATTTTTAAGAGTATAATTGGTCAATTTATTTACTTATATGTTTCCTTCATTATTCAAAAAGCGTCTGCTTAAATAATATTGTATACAATTGTGGATGTCACGTAATCATTAATAACAATATATAAATAATAACATATACATTTTCACAAATTTACCAAATAGAAAATTAACCTAAAATAAATTACTAGCATTTTGATTAAGTTAAAATGTTATGATATGCGTTAAAATATTTTTAGCATCAATTAGTATAATATAAGGATTGGAAATTAATTCGTGGCAACCACATTATTATTATGGTGGATATAATATCGGTATTAGCTTGACAGCTTTTCAACAGCCTTTCAATATAATGAGCAATAATATGTTGCCATTTCTAATTCTAGTGACATAAAAATATTTCAGAAAACCTGAAGCAGTACCATTTTCGGTGAAAGTTTAGATAGATCGACTTTTGCCTTAAAATATCTGGCATAACTATTCTTTATTTTACTTGCTGTGGTTGGGAATTGCTGCCTTTGCTCTGTGATTCCACTGGAAGATGGAATCATAGCATCAGCTATCCAACGATTCCAGAGACTTTTAAAAATATAGACCGAGCATCAAACAGAATTGGTATCGTTTCAGATATTTTACGACTTACAGGTGATTGGAGCCAAATTGTACACAAGGCCCTTACACGCTATGTAATATAAAATATGAAATGAATTTCAGACTGTCCTATAGCTTCTATGCTAAGGTGGGCCCAAGCAGATCTATTAAAAATATGCTAAATAAATTGAAATTAAAAATACAAATTCCACGAATTATAAAATATCAGGATAAACTCACTTCTTAATTAGACAATTTCCTATCTGTCTTATTACGTTCATTTAGTAATCATTCGATATTCTTAAACGTCCGATTTTTCTCGAGTCAGAAGTCATGATTAATAAATAAGGAGATGCGCATTTTCAAAAAACTTCATTTTAAATTTTAAAAAAATAATTTAAAACTAAAATAGATAATTAACAAATTAAAGAAGTCTTGACATCTGAAACCAAACTTTCCAGTTAATCAAAAGAAGGGCCTAAATACACCACTGCTTACAATTATATGGCTGCCACTAATTTTCAACCCTCATAAATGACGTGCACAGCAAGGAAAACTAAAATGTCTAAAAGCACAACAAATACACCAGATAATATAAATGGCACGAGGAAAGCAAAAAATGCAGTGAATGAACTTGGATGACATCCTGCATTCATCATTGCTAAACAGTTAACATAGCTTTCCATAAATAGTGAGGATACATCAAACCGCCTGGCGGACGGAGTAGTTTTATTTTTTCACATAAAGAAGCACGGTTATACAGTTATAGAAGTTTTACAGAAATGAGATACAAAAAAAAGTTTTTTTTTTTTTTTTTGTTTAAAAAAATGCCAGAAAGTGCTACTGTCATTAAGTCGAAAAATGCTCATAAATTTGTTTCTATATATGTATAACTTGGGGCATAGCGAAATGATTTAATTGTCTTTTTTTTTTTTTTTTTTTTTTTTGAATTCAAGTTGACGACGTTAATACGAATGGTAGAGTTGGAATTGTCCTTATATAAGCAACAACTTTCTTGACTGAGCTGTGTGACTAGAGCAAAAAATTTTCAAAGTTATTTTGAACGCCGTTCCAGTTTCAATTAAAGCAACTTATTTCTGTATAACTTTATATATATTAAGGAGAAGTTATTAGTAGTTAAAGAACATTTCATAAAATCT
Organism: Argiope aurantia; assembly: GCA_026543865.1. NCBI lineage: Eukaryota > Metazoa > Arthropoda > Arachnida > Araneae > Araneidae > Argiope > Argiope aurantia. The sequence goes on along the minus strand of JAPMOR010067772.1, from coordinate 177,541 downwards.
TCCTGTAAAAATTAAATAAAGAGCATTAATTATGCATTCCGGCTTTAGTGAGGCCCCACCTTGTGGCGCATCATGCGGCAATAGCCCATTTTGCTTCCTTCCCCCCCCCCTCGTTTCTCAGCGGATTACTTGGGTTGTTCGGACTTATAAAAGCAAAACTGATCGACAAGATGTGATTCGGAATCGATGAAAAACAATTGAATCTGATTATTAAAGGAGAAAATGTTATGCAAGAAAGTGGCTGATATTCAATCAAATTCCACAGTGAACACTTGAAAGAAAAATAAAGCTCACTCTGCAACAAGCTGGGAAAATTGAAGAAATTTTTGCAGTGTGAAATTATCAGTCGTTCCACACCAATAATTCTAGTTGCAATAATTCCCATTCAAAAAAAGAGAGATAATTAGAAAGAATGAGAAGTCTGCTATTTTGAGGGAATCATCATACTAAACAACTTCTGGCAAGAATAGATATTAAAAACAGAAGAAAGTGAGGAAAAAGTAAAGAAAGGTAAAAAGATCTGAAACATAACAATGTTTATAATAAGAAAAAAGAAATCAAAAATAATCAACACAAATCAAAAACAATCACCCCCCTCCCCTCCTCTTTTTATTAGAGGCTGAGTTTCTAGTTTCTTTATAGTGTTTTCTTACTCTACTGAAGTCTGCATTCAGTATTTGGGTCGTCAAAGCAGCTAAAGAAGATATATCAATTCTCCTTTGCACATTATGCCAAATCAATCCCATTTTGCACCACCGGTTGGGGAACCCACTTGTCTTCTATGCCACAGAAATGCATACTTGTGATAAATTTTAAATATTAATATTCAAATAATATAATTAATGCATGAAGATTATAGTCATTTAAAATTAGCTATATTTTTTATTATTAAAAGAAATGAATTTTTATTCATTAGAAGCTATCTAAGCACATTATGAACATGTTTAAAATAATGAAATAAAACGCAACATTACAAATGTTTATATTTCGGAATGTTTCAGTGAATAATTATATTGTAGTACATTATTCATGCTCTTTTACAAATCAAGAAATGTACAGTTATTTGATTGTATATATATAAAAAAGAATGGTAGTCCCGAAATTTAAAAACAGAAGAAGAAAATTTGTGAGAGAACGAATATAAAACATAATTTAATTTTTAAATAACTTCAGAATCGGCTTTTTTTTTTAATCTTTTTTTAGACAATGGTTTTAAAGACAAATCAAATGAATATCACCTAGTCGTCAGTAAGAAAAATGACCCTCTGGCATTTTGTTAAGCAAAAATAGAAGAGTTGTTTCCGGCACATTTACTACCAACATTTTAAAATTAATTACACTTGTTAACTCTAAAACAGACACTACCTGAAGTGCTACGTAAAAAAAAGAAATAATCTACGTATCATAAATCACTACAACATTTAGGCATTAAAAAGTACGCCCAACCATTTTTCAGGTAAAACAGAGACACAACATTGTACTAGATTGGTTAAAACGCACAACACCATTTTCTTTCTGTTTTTCCTTGCATTCTCACTTCAGAATAGTATTCTACTTCTACCGTGTTACGTTATCAACGTTAATAAGTGTTGCGTCATCAACGTTAATAAATAAGCATCAAAAATAATTTAATTTGAAAAGATACTTTAGGACGTTGAAGAATTCAACTATTTACCGAAGTTCTTTTTCGATTCATTTAAATTTAAACTTGAAGATTTTTATTTTTAATTTACTTTTAATGCAGAAGAAAATATTTCATAAATCAATGATAGATATTAAAACTGTTTCAAATTATATACACTATTTTTATAAATTGTTTGACGTTTTATTCAATAATTTACAGTAACTGCAAAAATAGTAAATTTATGCTTCAACCTTTTTATATACATTTTTCGTAAATCAACATTTATTTACGTAGTCAGTTTTTCAGCCGAACTGATAACATTCCATTAGAAAAAAAATTCTTTATAATAAACAATTCATTACGAACATTCGTAACAAACATTCAAATTCTTATACATTATTCATAATAAAAAATTAATCTGATAAAATAATCAAAACTTGAAATAAATAACGACATGTCTAAAGATAAACTCGCTTACTTAACAGAAAATTAAAATTGGTAGTGTATATTTTTCATTTTAAAGTTACTTCAAATATTTACAGTTCTTCAAATTACTGTAAGATTTGGAGAAGTTGCAAAAAAAGTCTCCAATTAATTTTTGGGTCGATTCATCGGAAATAATTAAAATATTTACATTTTAAAATTTTAATAAATTTTCAACAAGATTTAAATTTTAAGAGCCATTTTAAAATTACTTTGTAATTATTAACTTTAAGTTATTAATTTATATACATTAAAATTCAAAGTATATATTTCTTACTCACTTAACAATATAACTTTTAATTGATACTTTTTAGGAAATTAAATACAAATAGACTACTGGTTTTCTTTTATTCAAAAATTTATTAAATGATATTGCTCTGAATCAAAAGAATAAAATCCTTACCAAAAATTTGATTTAAAAGTGATATGCATATTGATTTTATATACGAGACGAGATCCCTTTATGAATATTTATTTCCCTTTTAAGAAAACGGAACCGAGTGAAATGGTCAGTAATGCATGCAGAAATGCTCATGCGCACAAACTACTCAAGTAACTGTTTCTCGAGTTTTTTCCAGGAATTCCTACAGGAGATACATTTTTAAAACGTCAATAACTAAAACTTTTACATGATTCATTACATTTTGCTTTTGCATATTATTCTAAAGTGCTCTAATGAAGTATCATTATGAAGTAATATTATAAAGTATTGTCATTTAATATATCTTAACTCTGGAATGGTAACATGAGTTATGATGGCTCTTCCTACTCCTTTCTAGCTATATTATTCATAGCCAATTCAGAGAAATTGAAGATCCAGTTTAGCAGGTAATATATAAAAACGTTACGAATCAAATGGATTCCTCATTTATAATAGAAGTCATAAGGTGTTGTCAAAATGCCATCCAGCATTATGAAAAAGAGTCGGCTTGACTCTCTTCTTTCTGTGATCTTTGATATCATTTCTCAAAAGGATAATATAATTCACTTTCCCTTTTTTAAAAGTAAAATTGAATAATGCATATTTTAAAAATATATAATTCTCTCACGGAGAAAATATCGGAAAAAAAAAACATACAGCCTGTCGAGTTGAGTCAGACGTATGATCCGAATAACGGTTTACTGAGTGGCAATACAACAACTAAATCTGGCGATAAAGCTTTTACTTCAATTTCTTTTGTGATTAAGTCTTCGCTAATAATTTTATAATAAATAATTTCCTTATATTATATATCATTATCATTTATATAAATATATCACATAATATCATTCTATTATGTTTTGTTGTTTTACTCGATCTTTTTTCTTTAATGTTTGTGGAGGTTATTTTTTGAAATAAAAATAGTACATAACAAATAGAGTACATAATTATACAGTGCGAAAATACTAAGCCTTACTTATCGTTTTTAAACCAAAACTGTCATTTCTAAAAAATGTGCAATGCATAACGGGTACTAAAATTTGTAAGAAAAAATGTGATTTATGAAACGTTTATTTGTATTTGAATCAATAAAAATACTTTTTTTTGTTAAACTCATCAACATTTCAAAATGGACTCCATATTTCCAATCAAGAGATGCATGGGTGGAGTTACCATTCCAGGATGAAAGCAGTAAACTTGGAGAATTCCATTTGAAATAACAAACAATTACTTTCTTATTTTGTCATTAAATAAAAATAAAAATGTAATGAAGCTTTACTTATTGTTTTCATATTAATATTCTAAAGCCAAAAAAAAGCAAAAATAAAGAATGATGAGAAATATAAGCAAAACAGAAGAATGACACTTTTGTGTATAGATGAGAAAAATAGCAACTTTTTAGCCAATTATTCAACAACTTATTAAAAATTTAAAAATTATTAATGATATTAACAAGTTATTAAAAATAATTTTAAACACATTATTAAATAAACAGAAAATGTTTTAAATAAAAAATTTACTTAGCACTATCTCTCAACTAAAGAATTCTTTTTAAATATACCTGACAAATCCTTAAGCTGAAGCGATTATTTTAAACCAGAAATTTAGCTTTTCGCACTTTCAAATCTTCGCGTTCAATGCTATATTTTAAAAGGTTATTAGCAGATTGTTTGATTCAGAGATATTTAGCACCATATGAATATTTTCCACATGAAACAAACAGAAGAAAAGTGGTGCTCTCTTTCATATGAAAAAGAGCATAGTTATAGCATTTCAATTTAAGAAATAGAAAGGAAAATGACTTTGAAATAGTTGTATAGAATTTTCTTTCCAGAAGATTTAATTTTCTTTTACTATTTTTGAATCGATCATGCAAATAGAAGGCTTAACCTTAGAATAGAGCCTAAACACTATTCAAGATATTATTGAATCAATTTTAAACAATAATGTGCATATTTCAATGAAAATAAAATTTCAAATCAGAAAGAATTTCTTAAATATTTCTTCTTGCTTTATATTTTCAAAACTAATTTGAAAGGAGTTTAGATATTGTAATTAAGTCTGGAATCAACTGCAAAATTCTTCCAAATAAGTGCAGGATCGCTAGCAAAGGAAATAAAACTTGTAGAAAGATGGTTTCTCTAAAATAAAAGTTGTTAAGAAATTTTAAATATTTAGATTTAAGAAACTTTATACACAGGTTAATATGCATAAAGCATCTGTAGCAAAAACGCATATCGCTTTGCTAAAGCAGGCGGTGAATTGAAAAAAAAGTTAATTCTAATTCTTCATAATTTGCATTATAATATTTACTTTATCTTTATTGCAGCTTAAAAATAACGGTATGGAAGTAATTACTGAAACTGATTAATAGATATTATAATGCTATTGTATTGTACTTGTTTGAATTGTAAACTTTATCTTTGTTACAACTTATATATTGTAAACTCATTGAACTGTAAACTTTATTCTTTGAATTTAAAATTATAATTATTACAATAGGTATTTATAATAATTATTTTTAAAAAATTAATAAAGTAAAATGGTATTGTACCATTCAATTAACTATATTGTAATATTCAAGCATTGTAATCAATACCATTCACAACGCATTTAGTGCTTCAATTTATATTAACTTCTGCTGCTCTAGAGGAAAAATACAATTGCCCCCCGTACCGAACAATGTGTTATGATAAAAACGATTATTTTATACAGGTGTTTTTTTAATTCGATAATAAAAATACAAAACAAATCTTGTTAAAAACTTTTTGGAAAAATGATATTTACACTTTTATAAAATTATATATATGAAAATATTTTTACAAGAAAATCTTAATGTAGTTTACATAAGAAAAACTAAAATTTTATAAATTATCACCCTCTTGTGATCCTTAAAAATATATGCAAACAGTGAATTTGAAAGTGAAGGTCGTGATATTACAGATGGTTCATAATTTAAGCAGAATGAATTGAAAGAACATATTAGAAACATAAATAATCAATAAGAATATTATATAAATATGTACAAATCAGTAAAAAAATTATCCTGCAATCTGGAGCAAGTTCCAATAATGAAATAAATCTGTATAAAATCCCTTCTATATTTATTAACATTTCTTTATAGAATCATTTCAAGGAAAATTTCTAAAAAAGAATGAAAACAGTAATTTTCTATCATTAGATATCGTATGTACTGATCACAGTTTGGGCAATCTAATAAAATCGTTATATTTTACAAAAATATAAAAAGCAGAATGCTTGTTATAAGAATTTAAAAGCATTGAATACAAATAACTATATTATTAAAATTTAGATTGTCGTCGTGTCAAAGAGTGCTTAGACATATTTTTGAAATCCGCGAACTCTTCATTTCGTAACACTTTAAGAACTATTACAAATAGAGCTTATATTAGTTAATTTGCAAATAGAGCTTATATTAACATATATTCTTAGCTTATATAATTTGCGAATAGAGCTTATTATAACAAATAGAGCTTATATTAGTATTTTTCATGCAAAGAAAGTATTTCTGATAGACTTGAAGAGAATTTTAAGGTCTCAAATGAGATGCATAAACAAGAAATATTAATTTATTTTAAAAATTAATACTTCGATCTGTATTATCTTAACAGCAAATTTTAAAAAGATATGATTTAGTAAAACAATCGTTTTAATTATACAAAATTAAAAGAAAGCCTTTAAAAAAACTTATAAGTGCCTTATTTTTGTTAAGCAGGCTTCCAAAACAATTTAAAAGTTATTATAGATAAGTTTATATGTTTGATGCATTAGAAACAAATACACCAATATTATGTGAGTATAAAGTTCACAATCAACTTTCCTACAGGTAATGAATAATCAATACATCATAAAAGTTATATTTCATACACAAATACTTTAAAAAATTCTTCCCTTTTCTCATTATTTAACATTTTTCATTCCTCAAAATAATAATAAAAAAAATAATGCTAAAATGAATGATTATTATTCAAACTCTTAGTAAATTCATATAAAATTGCCATGAAATATAGTCAGTTTTGTGAAATTTTTTACCAAAAAAGAAACAATTTCTAAATTTCTGATATAGAATAACCTATTATGCAACTATCTTTAAATGCTGCTTATCTTTCTATATTGTCATAAAAATCATTATAAATAAACTATAAATTGAGATCCATCCAAAAACTGAAAATACATCGTAAAAAAATTAAAAAAAAAATAGCACCTTGAAAGGTATTTGTCATGGTAAAGCTTTCACATGCGTCCTGGCCACCATTGGGTTCCCATCGGTTGAAAATAATTTCCTGTAGTGCACAGAACAGCAAATGGTGTAATTGGAGGGGTCACTGCCACATGAAAACAGACGAAGGTTGGCGGAAACATCGAAGCTACTTTATACGGATCATATGGAATGCTATACTTGGGGTAAAAGTTATTACTTTGAAAAGTGTTGATAGGAAAAGCCTTGGGAGCTCTAGGACGCGCAACAAATGTAGCTCTAGTCTCAGAATAAATTTTCCACAGCATTAACTCCATGCACGTTTTTGCATCTTCGATACTGTTATGTCCGACATAGCCATCTTGGATGTTTTTATGAAGGTAAATTTCTGCGAGGTATTTCAAAGAGTTCTTCAATGGATGACCTCTCTCGTGTGGGAAAACAAATGAGGTATCAATGACATTCTCATGAACTAAATTGAGTGCCAAAAGATCATTTTCTACACCATGACCTATAAGAATAGAATCTTTGTTGAGCAAGCGAAGAAGCTGAGCTTGTACGTCTTCCAATTTGGTGGTGACCTGGCGAAGGTGTTCTTCACGCACGCCACTAAATGCAGTGTTGTAATCCAAAATCGGATTGCTTGGTTGGACGTATGAATCGTACACAACTTCACCATTGATACTCACTAGGCTTGTCTTGACTGCCTCCATACCCTTGGTAGTAAACGCCATCTCACAATCGATGGAAAAGATATTGGATGCTTTCCGTCCAGCTTTATCTTTCTTATCCTCTGTGTGGACAAACTTGATGTCTTCAAAGGGACGATAAAAGCTGACATGGTGCTTGTTGAAAGCACATCCCGGGGAAATGGTCTTGCAACAAGTATACAGGCCATACTCTGGTCCCACAAACATCTGTTTTCCAAGGTGGTAGTGGCATCCTTCATCATCCAGATACCAATCATCTTTGAGCATGGACAAAATTTTGCCACATCTACATGTTTGATGTTCAGGATTATTTTGCCTAGTGAAGACATTATTGTTGAAGAGTAGCACTTTTCCTGGAGATTCTGGGTCGGGCAGGGGGAAGCCGTTTTCCATCATCTTCATGTAACTCATTTTATGATGCAAGAACCTGTTATAGAGATCTTCAGAGCTCAATGGGATGCAGTTAAGGTATTTTTGTATGAGATCTTTCATGGTGGAATGAAAATCACAGATCCTCGAAGCTCTTCTGTAAATCAAGATTAAGGAATGTGTCGAAGCTGATTTCTGAATCTCTATACCTGGAAAGAAAGAATGCTTTAAAGAAGAAAACATATTAAAAGAACAATGTATATTCATATGCCCAGTTTAAAACTGATCTTATGAGAATAAGAATGCCCTTTATTTATTTATTTATTTATTTTCAAAAACGCAAGAAGAGTTCGTTACATTAGTAAAATGTTCTTCCACAAACGGAAATAATACCGCTAAAAAGAATCTAAGATTTTTTTTTTATAACAATCACAAATTTTATTTCTTTGATGATTGCACGAACAAAAAAAAATGAATAATTAAAAAAAATACGAATTATGTGCGTTGTAAAAAGTTCGTTTTAGTGCAAGAAAGAATTGAAAATATAATTTTGTAAAAATGAATCGTTTTGTAAATCTGGAAGATATAAAATAAATTTTTCTATAAAATAATTAACTTAATTCGTATTTGTTTATTTTCCTATTTTACCAAAAAATAAAAGCAAGTAGATCTTCATAATTTAAACCTCGGTTTAAAGTTTGTAATAAAAAATTTTCAATCTTTTTATAAAAAATTTACAATCAAAAAGAGGTTTTTTAATTAAAAATGTTTTATTCATTGATTTTTTTCAGATTTTCGAATTTAATAGATATTAATAATTTATAAATGCTATCTGATATTTTTGGATTATATTTTTTTTTCATTAAAAACTCGCGATTTTAAATTGAAATGAAAATTTATCAATAGTATAATATGGATGTTGCTATCTTAATTTAAATAAGCACATCACAAATAATATATATATAAATAATTCATTAGCACCAGAATAACGAACACAGTTAAAAGTTCAAATTAACTTTTAATTATGTGTGTAAAATTTATTAAGCAGAACAAATACTAACTACTAAAATTAATTTAATGTCTAATCAACGCATAATCAGATTCCATAAGTATATAATCTATCCTTTATAGAAACTAAACTGTTTTGGCTCTAACTAAAATAAGAATGAAACTAAATTGTATATGAATATATGTATCAACTTAATAATAATTGAAACTACAGAAGGCATTGAATTTACATTCATTTACCAATGTAGTTATAATTAATTTGAAGCATGATCACTAAAAATACTATTGGAAAATGCGCATCCATACCATAAAATCACAAGAAATATCTAAGAAAATTCAATAATTTCACCAATAACATACCACATTTTTGCATAAACACTTTACTTTCAACTGACAATAATTTATTACTTTCATGCATCACAGTTTTCACAAAAATAGCGGACATTAATCAACCTCGCGAATATTTTGCCAACTAAATAACAGTATTCCACTTATTACTTTGAGATCTAATGTTTATCCGTTTGAATAAAACGGAAAGATCTTTAAATGAGCTTGGCCAAATAAAAAAAAAATCAATAAATATGAGCATGGAAACACTCGATCCACCATAAGAAATGTATATATTTACATCAAAAGTGACCTAAATTCTGAAAAAACAAGAGCAGCAACTCACTTCAGATATTACGCATGCTCAGCAGTCCATTATTGCTATGGTTACACTGTCAGCTGCCTTTTTCATAGCTGAATTTCGCGGAATGGAATCGGGTCCTGTTGAGGAAAAGGCAAGTGGAATTTTGAAACAACAAACTGGTATCTTCGTAGCAGAAGCGAAATTCCCGGGTTTCATTTGTAGATTGATAATATTGCCCGGGGTCGAGGGTGCTGACCTACTAGTTCGTCAGGATGGGTCAGGAATATCAAGGTCGTTTCTTCGAAATTAGCTATCAAAGAGGCCTTGATGGGGCGTTCTCTTGAGATTTATTTATGGGGAACGGCTGTATCTAAAACCAACGGCATTAACTCAAATTTATATTGAACCATGCATCTTGGTTACATTACAATTTTCATGCCAATGCACAATCTCGTATACTTCAAAATGTTGCCTGAAATTGTTATTCCGGTATCTAGTACTTCAATTTGAGCACGATAATGCTTTTTAGGTTAATGATATGATTCTATATAGCGTCTCCATGTTTAATTTTCTATACCATTCCCGATACGGTTATTTCAAAGACCGTTATTTGAAGATTATTCCATAACTATTTACTAACCCATAATTTCTTTTAGTAAATAAGCTTAATCCCAATGGTAGATGAAAGAAAATCTGTAAAACTTCTTATTATGAAATATCTGTTATCTTGATGAACTGAAAATTTGGCATTTTCTTAAATTAGTAGGAGGCACTAATTCCTTTAAAGATAGCTACTCCAATGGAATAAGAGATATTCTTTTGCCGATTGTGGTTTTTTTTATTTTTTTTATTCGCATCTGAAATTCAAATATGTTCTCAAGTATACACTTTAAATACTGACAACAACCCCACATGGGGTCGCATACTCGAACAAGTGAAAATTTGATGAATGCATAGTTCCATTCTCCGGACTTGCGCGAATATGAAATTCTTACATCTATAGCAAGATTGCGCTGGACAGTGACTTTTAAATCACAGGTTGCGAACACAAATGGGCCACACCAAAAGAAGCTTAGAAGGAGTCTTGCATTCAAAAAATTGATACATGATTTCGATATAATTCCATTGCTCTTATTGGCCATAATAAAACTTATTCTTAAATCCAAACTTATTCTTCTATTAAACTTATTCTTAAGCCTATTTAATTGTTTCATTATTAATGGAATTTTATTATTTTTCTTTACTTTTTTTATTTCTATTCTGCAGTTTCCATCATTATTTATTTATTTATTTTAGCTCCGAGAAGTGTCACGATGAAATTACCAGACAGAACTAGATCCGAATCATGAATGATTTAAGCAAAATTGCTTGCAAAAGATATTTATACTCTAAATATGGACAAATAAACCAGTATCGCGAGCTTGAACTTTCACTGACATTCTTTTTTTCTAAGATTCATCGATATATGTGAGATTAACTCTCTGATGAAATGATTTACAATAAAGTAGTGAAGACGGAAAAGTATTTTCCGTTTATTTCATTTTGTATTGTAAATGTGACATAAACAGAAAAAGAAAATCACATTCCTACATGTCCCTAACATCAATTGCTCCTGCTGCTCAATGAATTGCCACGTGTCAATTGAGAGTCTTGGAAAGCTTTTGTTTTCATTTGTGCGGATGGCCGTTTCTTCTTTCTTTTTTCAAAATCTCATCAAAAAAGTACGCATTAATTAATAGTAATTTAATCGACAGCTGCTCATCAGCTGACTGATGTTCACTTTTAGGATTCTACTAAAAGGGAATGACGTGTACCAATTCTGCCACAGAAAGACTAATATATTTTCATTGTGATATTTTTCAACACATTAATTTTTTTTTTTTTTACCGAAACAGAACAGAAAAAAAATGGCTATGCATTATTAAATGATTATGCATAATGATAAAAGCATGTATATTAGTAAAGAATTTATTACCAACTATTACCAAAAGAAATCGAAAAGTTGGAAAAGTTATTATTTTCAAATAATCAGATTTATTACTAGCATAATCAAGATTTATCAATGACGATACTGTCTTAGATAGGGGAGGGGACATCGTCGCCGTTTCTATTTTGGTGAAATCTAAAATACAAAATCAAATGCTAGAAACTGAATGCAAATATATGTCTGAATATACAATTTTCCATGTCATTGCTAATTGTAGAGAAAAATTAAAATAAACAGAATATTTTTAAAGGCAAAAGCATTTAAAAAGGAAACAGCAAAAAATAGATTAAAATAATTGCTTCGGTTTTGTTATTTCAGAATATAATATGAAAAATAAAGTTTTCTAATGTTTAATCAGCACAAATTTAATCTTTTAAAAAATATGTATAGTTATGAGTCAGTGAAGACAAGCATTCAAGATGATTGAAATTTCGGATTAGATTTTGAAGTAGGGACATCTGATCGCCTGACGTTACAAATTCGACAGAGGTTTCTTTCTGAGTTACAACAAACTTTTTAATGAAATCATATTTTGCAATCAGAACAAGAGAGTTCATTAAAAAAATCATTTTGAAACGAAGACCGGCTTTTCGAAAGCAACCGAACGAGTTTTGGGGTTTTACCCCAAGGATTTTTTTTTTTTCGCCCTCCCCCCAAACTTGTTCACTAAGGTTGAAATATTTGCTATACACATTATTTCAATAAAAATAATAAAAATGGAGGAAACTGGATTTTTTTTTCTCTTGCACCTACTAAGAGAAAAAAAAAGTTTTTTTTTTTTTTTTTTTTTTTTTTTTGCTGTGTAGTTAAGCCTTTGGCGCTATGAAAAAAGTTTTCGACCTCTCCCAACGACCTTCATTCGACCTTCTGGAAAGCACTGAAAAGTAGGTCTTACAGGAATGGGTGATCTCCATTCAAATATAGCCTTATCTCAGAAAAGAAAGATAAGCTTAAAAGCTTTGAAATGAAATCCTTCCGAGTGAATGAAATCAATTCCTTTTTAATCCAAAATTCTTTGGTTCGCACGCATTCGTGTGTTTCGTGCAGATCAGGATCCAAACATGGGTAGTCGGCAAAATATGTTGCCGGAATTAGAAGAATCCCTTTTCAGACCAGTTCGAGAAATGAAATGACGAACGATTCTGTCAAGTGTTGCGAACCAACAAGAAATTCTGACTGGAGGTCGAAGAAGGAAAATCAAAAGGTGAATCAAAAGTGAAGCGGAAACTAACTTTCGATTCATTGAATTGTAAAAATCCAACGAAAGTTGCAACTGAGGGGAACTCGAATTTGTGTATGATCCACAGTGTGTTTTCTGATGACGTGACAGACTTTTTTTAAACTGTGACGATCACATGTCATTTCCATTGCCTTTTTTACGAATTGTTATTTACTCGTATACGAAGTATAGAGAAAGTATTGTCGTCAAAAAATGGGAATTCGAGATTTTGTCGAACCGCCACGTTTCAGACCTCCCAGAGTTTGAAAAACATAATAATAAATGTCTGCCCATCCGTCTGTGTCTGTGACAAAGATAAATCAAAAATGCTTTGAGCTGGATGGATGAAATTTGGTATATAGACTTTACATCCTTGCTATTTTGAGGAAGTCTGATTGTTCCACTGTTCGAATATAAGATAATACTATAAATACAAAAAAAAGGAGCTGGAAGGTTAGAAGGTTAAAATTCGGTTCACCAATTTAGCATCTACGGATTGTAGATTTAAATTTTGAGCCAAATCCAACAAATGGGTCGAACATTTGTCGATCTGTACTCGCAGAAACATGTAAATAGTGCGATAATTCATAAACTCAACGATCAAACCATATACATTTTTATACAAGATTTTATGATTACCATTATAATTTTGCACCAAAAATGCTGAACAATTACTACTATACAATTAACCACACGTCAAAAATTTCGCCAAGTATCCCATGATCGATTGAATAAAAATGCAAAATTCATTCCACAGATTGACCGTTGTACGCCAATGAGATACAAAGTGTTCTCTCGCATAACGGTTCTTTCCTAGAGAGATGGGGCGAGGAACCACTCAAATGCGTGTAAGTTTCCTTTCCTTTTCACAACTTCTTTCGGGTGCTACCCGATAGTTGAAACTGCAATTCTCAAAATTTGAGGCACACGGTCGAGCATGTTAGCATGCAATGATCCCCTGATGAGCGGATTTTATCTGTGACTATTGCATTGTTTCTTAAGTACGCCATGCAATGCTCTTATTCATCACCGAGTTTATTGTTTTGCTGCCCCTTTGTCATATCTATACCCGAGAGTGCCTCCAAGTTGCAACATTGTAGTGGCGAATTTAGGCCTGCCAGTGTCCGTCACTGGCTCTTTGTCAATTACGTTTCTTATTTCAATGGATTCTTAGCTGAATCGACATCCTTTTTGTTTTTTAATGATCTGTTGTATTTGAATTTATTTTAGTAACTTTCTGAAAATCTAAATCTTTTTATTCATTTACTTTCTTAACATGCATATCATATAAAAAATAAATAAAGTAATAAAATTCTTGAAAAGTTGTTCATTATTATTAGTTAATAATTTTAAAACTTACAAACAAAAGCATTTAACTATTATAATAGGTTAATTATTAAATAATATATTCCGAGCAAACACAACAACAGAACTTATCAAAAGAAAATACACAACCAGATAAATGAATAAGTAACATTCCAAAAATTAATAAAAAGTAATTTTATTTTCATTTGTTTAATAAAGATTTTAATAATACAGTGACCCACCGTAATCTTAATATAAAAACCCACTGTAATCCCAATATTTCATAATTCATAGAATTGGCTCCCTTTTTTTTTTTTTTTTTTTTTTGCAAATTTATTAATTTGGAAACGAAGGTAACATCTTTTTATAATCCACCCATCTGTGGTCTTCTTTCAGTTAAGCGACTCCAGACAAAAGCAAAAATGTCCTGCCTACTTAAGAAATCAGCTACTGACAACATATAAGTCTAGCTTGTGGCAAGCCTATATTTCAAGTTAGCTTTTTGAAACTGACCTCCAAAAAAATATTATTCTCCAAATAAGAAGAAACGCCATGTTTCCCTTTTCGAGTGCCCATGGTTCTTTCTCCTTATCTTCCCACAATAGCAAAAAATTATCTAGATAACTGAAGAAGCATTGGTCAAAAAAATTATCTACAGATTAACAAATCCAAATTGTACAGAAATTTTTATTCGTGTACTAATTGTTAAACAACCCATTCTAAACGCTTGTCACAAAAATTTTATTTCGGACACTATTGTCCATGAGGTCTTCATTACTCGATCTGCCCCCCCCCCCTTGATTGAAGGAAAAAAAATTATGTTAGGTTGTTGAAACTCAACTAAGCCGAAATATCTTATTTAAACGCATAAAGTATATGTTTAGAAAAAGGATCTCATAACACGAATAATGTCACAGCCTGATCAAAAGATAAAAGGTTAAAATAATAATTAGCAATCAACGTTATTAACATCAAAATGTGATTTCCACCATTTTATGAATAATTTAGGTGGTACTGATGCAAGCAAATGAAACTTAAAAAGCAGCGGTCACCTCAAAACTCTGTCTGATGGAGCTGGATTTGTGCATCGGGCTGATGTTTTCCCCAACCGACTGAAATCAAAATTTGGCGCGAAAATGCCCCGGCAGTAGCAGAAGCGCGCACTGAATCCGATGCATTTCAGTTTTAGCGTCTTGTGACGGTCAGACTTCAGCTCAAAATGCGAAGGGGGTGTTTGCATCACTGATGTTAAATCTTTGCACCATCTAGCTCTCTTCGGCCTGCAGTTCATTCATGTTCGAACTGCCGGACAGACAGACTTCCTATGAATAGATTTTGATCAAAATTGAATAGATCTCTACAAAACGGATGCGACCATACACCAAATTTCATCCGTGAAACTCGGAGACATCTTCGAGGGTTTCGTGCGTGCGTCACAGACAGACACATATTTTCAAAAAAATGTGTTTTTCAAATTCGGAAAGCGCGAATTTCAAACGCGGAAACTCGTAAAATTCTCGCTTTCGAATTTTTTTAACGATTACAAAATTGTCTTTGTACTTCATATACGAGAAAGTAAAAAACCTAGTTCCTAAGAATAATGGCGTTTGTCATTTACCTTTCATTCTGCTGCTTACTGGATACTAATACACAAAATAGCGCTGGTTTTTTAAGTAGATTTCTTGCATTTCACTAGTATTTGATGTAACTTTCTAATTAAAAAATGAAGCTAGAAGATTTAATGAATTGACAATATAATGAAAGAGAAGATTTTAGTTGAATTTCTAAAAAATACTTTTAATAAATATATTTTAATACCGCCAGAAGGAGTGTTCTCCCCAAACTTTCTCGCATCATTTCTAAAAAAGATGCGACCCCAGAGAATGCCTTGCATAGCATTGCGAAATATTAACCTCTGGCACGAATTCAGCAATTTTACAGAACCTATCGTTTGATCCCTGGTGAGTTTTTTTGGCCATTCGTCCTTGGAGTGGGGTGGAGAGCGTCCGAATTTATGTTCTGTTTCTGACGCAGAGCTGCAGTTGTCATTGGAAAATCACATGCCAAGTTTTGTATATTAAAACGATCGCCATGTTTCTCAAAGTACGGGACATGGGGGAGGTGTCTCTGAATGAATGGATCGACAGTTGCTCAACCCTTGTTATATTTGACTCAAAAATGGATAAGTGGATGAAAAGAAATTCTACAAATTTGTTAAGACAATACACCAAATTTCACGCATCTAGGTCAAAGAGTTTTTGAGTTAAATTGGTCACAGCCATATATGCAGACAGACGGATATTTTTTAAAAAGATGTTTTTAGAACTCAGGGAGGCCTGAAACGTAGGGAATTGTCAAGATCTCAAATTCGATTAGTTTGATGATTGCAATACTTTTTCTATATTTCCGAGACAAAAAAGTAAAAAAAAAAAAATGCAAATTACGAACTTGGAGTCAAATTGTCCCCATCTTACAATTTCCAAGGGTTTAAATTAAGAAAAAGATATATAACCCTCTGCCCTTATGATAATTACCTTTATATCCCATCGTATTCATACCTTCTGATCTCTTAACATATTATATACTAGCCGCCTTTGGCGACCAGCTGGCTCGCCAATTTCAATGCATTAAAACTTTTCAATTAATTATTCTATATGACTTGTGTTTTAATGATTTCTTCATCAAATTATTTTTAAGCTTTAAATTTTGATAGTCATATATTTGACTCATACTATTATAAAGCCCTTGAGCCATAACTTACTATGTATTCCTCTCATTTTCTGTCACCTCCCTTAAAATTTGAATTTTAAATTAAAGTGGAAAGGATGAAACTGCAATTAATAGAAAACCTCTTTTTACTGAAACCAAGTTTTTTTTTCTTTTTTTTTTTATAAATATAGGCAGAAAATGAGTCGTTCGGCATTTAGGTTTTATGTGTACTATAGCGTAATTTTCATAATTCATGTAATATTTCAAGGAATATTCAACAAAGATTCATCATAAAATTCAGTTTTTAGTTTTAATTTCAAAAGGATTTAAATGACGTCAATAATAATATTTTGTTTTGTTTCGGTCTATAAATATGCTGAAAAAAAATTATGAAGTAATTACTATAGCGTAATTTTCATAATTCATGTAATATTTCAAGGAATATTCAACAAAGATTCATCATAAAATTCAGTTTTTAGTTTTAATTTCAAAAGGATTTAATGACGTCAATAATAATATTTTGTTTTGTTTCGGTCTATAAATATGCTGAAAAAAAATTATGAAGTCTAAATTTTATACAGTCCTTTTGTCTTAAGGAATCGCATTTCTCAAGATATTCCTGACACTTCAACTTTTAAATGAATAAATGGACTTTTCTATCTTCTACTATCAACTGTCATCGATTTTTAACTTTTGAATAGAATAGTTTAGAACAGTCATCATTTTTATAATCTTAAGCCAAAAACTCTTAGAAACCCTCGTATTGATTAGGGTATCATGTCGATGGAGTGATCTAAAATCGTCTTTTTTTATTGAATACTTATATACAAATTTTCATAAATCAATCAGTTTTAGTGACTCATTTAGTTGATTGAAGTGCAATTATTTTTTTAAAAAATATTATTGTCTCAAGAATAATTTGTTAAATATAGAGCAGAGGATGTAGATAAAAGCTAAACATTCGTCATTTATTGGAGCATTTATTGATTCAAATGACATAAAATATAATCATTTACTTCACTTAGAGCATTGTAACACATGTATTTCTATTATAAATGTCTACAAATTAGTCTTTATGCCCTGAATTGAAAGGATATATATGACACCATGTTTGCCTTAAATAAAGCTGATTTATTGAAATGACAATGCAGATATTGTAAAAGAACACAGAAAACTTTGCCTTGCATTTCTTTTTTTAAAAATATTATATTTCTTATTTCATTTCATTTCATAGAGACATGTGCTGAAAATTACATTTTCCTAGGTTTCATTTCCAATAATAGTTAACTTATATTCTAATTTGAGCTTATATCAATGTGATGGCAACCCGTTCATAAATGCTAATTTTTTCCTATGCACGCGAAACGTGCTCGTGCAGGTTAAGTTTTCTTTTTCTTTTGCGCGAAATAAATTGTTGAAAAATATGGTTAAATATTTAAAAAAAAACACACACACATTGAAAATGAAAACTTAATTGATATATTAAAACATTGGTATCATTGAAAAGATAATTTTTTAAACTTTAATTTGTTTGTTTTGTGCAATAATACTTTCGGAAGTTGTCGAGAAAAACCTCCAAAATTTAGCCTCATTTTTATTAATTAAGTTTCTAATTAAAAATTCAAAAAATATTTTGGAAGTGGACATTCCCAACTTCCAAGGTATACAACGTTTGGTATAGCCGTAGGTCAAACGGTCTGCCTTGTAGAGCCTGCCTCACAACACACACATGTTGTGAGATTAGCACACTCATGATAAACTTTAAGAGCTAAATACAGAAAATTTCAAAAATAAATATTTTGAATGAATCTATAAAGCTGTTATTATTGTAGTTAAATTCATTGCCATTTGAAAATCGCGTACCTTCAGAGATGCAGCAATGAATTCACGACCCTGCAGCAAAATGCAAAGAACCGCACACAAGCAATACACAGTAGAGTGGCAGGGATTCTTTGCGAAGGAGGCAAAACATTGTTTTCGATCATACTTATAAACTTTGCAGTCATCTTTATCTTTTATTTGTATCAGCATTCAATTTTTTTTTTCAATTACCTTGAGAATAAGTTTGAATATTCCCCCTCAAAGCATCATTTTAAAACAGAAATAAAAAAATAAAAAAAGGCGGGGAAAATTTCAAAAAGAAAATAATTATTTAACAGATTTTCATAAAATGCTTCAAATCACGAGGATCTTTAGTTTATTTCATTTGATTTATTTCATATTTGTTAAATATGAAATTTAGTAATAATTTTCACTCATTTCCGGTTGGTTTAGTAAATGAAATTTTGCACACGTGCGCGTGTTCTTGATGCCAATCAACTATTTGCATATTTTATTACTTAACGAAAAACTGCATCCATCTCAGTTACGCGGACTTTTCCAAGAGGAAAATTATGTTTTACAGATATTTAATTTTCTTTTTCACATCCATTATGGACATGAGACTATATGCTGAAATCTGAGATGTGTGGTGCTCCTTGTTAAGCTATGATTTTCAAAATTTAAACATCTCTTAATTTATTCGATTATAATTTTAATTCATACAACTAAATTTTTACGAATAAAAAATGAGGAGTTACGCCACCCGATAGAAATTTGAAAAACCCTTGGTATAAAGATAAAAAAAATAAAGATATTAATAAAAAAGTTCCATTATTAGAGTTAGTAAAAAACATTTTCTTCATTCTTCTGACTCTTCATTACACGAAGCATCAATGGAGAAAATATTGCAATCGTCAAAAAAAGGAGGCTCTGCAATGCAGACCTCCCTGAATCCTTCTGGAATCACGTCTGCGCCTGCTTGTGAACGCAATTCTAAAAGGCACCGAGCCAAACAGATGGAATTTGGCATGTGGTCTTAAAACCAAAAGTGTATAAAAGATTCTATTGCCTTTGAAGGCGATCCGTCTGTTCACGTGCTTGCGAACACAAAAGCTTAAAAAAATGAGAAGAGTTTCGGATGAAATCTGGCGTACATTTTCGTCAACAGAATTCCAAATCTGCGTTAAGCTGTGGGGGGAAAAATGGCCGATCGCCCCCCAGTTAGCTTATTCGCTTGAATGCTGCGATCCGATTGACAAATCCACCCACTCAGAAGAAGGATATTTGGTTCGCAGCCAAACTGTAAGCAAAGCCATTGGTTTAACTGAAAAATGAGGTGGTATGAAAATTCTTGCTGCCGTTATTCAGAGCGTAGGCAACGGCCACAGTCTTCTACAATAATTGTGTAATTTGTGTCTTAGGCACCAGATGGCGCAGTATTGTTTATTATAGTTTTCTCCGTTTCATTTGTGCGTATATAAAGAAATAGTTTTCATTCCGTTTCATAAGTGTGGTAGTGTGGATTATTCGCTATAAAGCTAATATAAAACTATCATATTATGCCATTCAAGACGTTTTCTAGGATAATACTATTATGAGAGAATATGCGAGAAAGTTTATGGAGACCACTTCCATTGGGTTTTTTTATTATGATTTTTCAAAGAATTCGCTTTAATTGTCCTGCATTCAATAATTATGAAACTGCCGACATATCATTTTGAACGTTTCTACTAAACTAGAAGTTCTACTAGAAGTCTAGAAGGCAAGATTTTTGCATCAACAATATCCTGGATGTCATTATCAGATTAACTAATGAAAGTTGTAATTGAAAATGTCATGCACACAATGTCATTTAAAGAGCATTATCGGATTACTTGTGGCTGACGCACATTGGGCAAGATCCGTAGTTCCCTTATTGGGTAATGAATAATCTTTTCCGGGAATTGAACATAGGAACCGAGAATCGAAAAAGTTTCGTACGCCATTCGGTAAAGACTGAAACATTTTTAAAACATGCTGACAGTCTTGATAATGATTTATATCGAAGCCTAATAAAGTGGGGAAGAACGGCCCAGAGTTTTCCCGTCCGCTCATGCCGGCGACACGCTGTTCAATGAAGACCGAAGAGGCCTTCTTACAGCGGTTTGAAAGTCTTCTGCAGTCCGGATTACCTCTCGGACTGCAGAAGATTATTGGCTTACTCTCGGCTGCAGAGAAAACAAGGACCAGGTCTTTCCGCCGCTCTCCCGATTAGATCAATAAGACTCTTCATGGTTTTAAGTTTTGCATTTCAGACAAGTCAAATGTTGCGTGTCAGAAGAAGAAATGAATCATTGGTTGTTTAGACTCAGGTGATTCACTTGGTTCTACGAAGCAGGCTCATCTTCATGGGATTTAGACTAAATTCAACCCATTCTATTGAAGAATGTGCTCAAAGGAACAGCTACTCCATTTCAAGGTTTTTAATCACAAAGTCAATTCTTGCCATGTCCATCATAGGATCCATGCAACTCTAAAGACCTTCTCATGCGTTTCCCGTGCAAGAAGTATAAAGAAAATATTCTAATCGCCCAAAAATTCAAGATGTTGACGAATGATACCTCTTATTTCGCAATACATCTACATACAAAATGAACACTCCTTTTTGGAAAGCCAAATCAGCCATTTGAATAAATAAAAGGGCTGTTATGTCCTTTTTCCACATCCAAGTAGAAGTGGGCTGCACTAGATAGAATTTGATATAAATTTAACAATACGTTGTAAAGACTGCGCATAAAATGTCATTTCAATTTTCGAAATATCGCTTTTGTCTATACGCGCGTTTACAGACCGACTGACAGTCCACTTGCTAAAGAAACAGCCCCAGCCTTTGGAACCGAACCCACATTTTAATGATCAAAGCATGGGTTGAACTTATCTTGCTTTTTATGATTCATACGAATACAGATTCCCTTAGGCCGATTCCATTTCACATCTCGTAGACATTTTGTTATAAACATCCCATACATAATGTCATCCATCTAGCTTTCTACGCTTTTGTTTCCTATTATTCCCATTCCGACTGGCAGACATCCATCCAAAAAAGGTTTCATCGAATGAGAAAAAGTAAAAAATGTAGAGATTTTTCTTTTATTGGCAATAGTCACATTTTTCTTTGCATTCTACCCATTCGAGAAAATAAAAAAAATAAGATCTATTTTTTTATGAGAAAGAAAGCCTGCGGCATGGATCTTGTCAACCTCTTCCAAATGGATGGCACCATCTCAAAAGGAATGATGAAGTAGCTCGTCACTCAGCAAGAGGGAATGCTCAAGCGCATTCGATTACCCCACGCTATGTATCATCAGGGGGCAGGGCGAATTCAGGAAGCATGAAAGGAATGAGTCGCCTTTTTGTTTTGGGGACGTTTTTCCTCGAAAGCGAAGCATCGCGCCTGCGGCGACACCACATTGGATGTCACTGCGCCTTTCAGCTATCGCTTTTGAAAGTGCAGACCGACAGACGGATGTGGCACAAAGTTGGATGGTGTTCAATCTATGCACTGAATTTTACCCATATTCGCTTTGTAGTTATCATGTGAACGTATTTGTATTCGAACGCCCCAACATTATTCTGAAAAGATGTGACTCAATAACGGATAGAAGTGCGATTATATATCGAATTTGATCCGTCTCGTTCAAAGAGTTTTTCAACTCTCTTTGTCACAGATCAATGTCATGCCAAAAATGTGTTTTTCGAACTCAGAGAGGTCGTTAAAATCTGGAATTCGAACTTTAGGCTAATGGAAATCCTTTCTCTATACCTGGTGTGAAAAAGCCAAAATGGAAAAGGAATCAATACAACCGAAATGAATCATCTCATCAAGATCTAAACATTCCATGTGTCTGGTTCGCACTTCTAAAAAGAACACAATGTGTACTTAAGTTTGGTACTATCATTTTCAAATGTCGGTTGAGAAATCTCTCTCTCCGTGCTCAAGAGGAAGGACGACGTGACTGGAGAAATGAGAATGTGTCTTGAATGTGAATCCTGGATCTGAAGCTGATGCATTCCGCTTCCACCACTGCCCTTGTCCAACCGATCGTGCCAATTCTATACTGATCAGTAGGCAAAGGATTCGATCACCACGCAACAATGACTGTTTTCAGACAATGCGAAAAAAGTAAATCGACGACGTGGTAGCTACATTTGGCTGGTGGATGTTTAGATATAAATGCCGTCGTCGCTTTTGGTTTTAGAATGTATGGGAAAAGGCCCGATGGCTGATGATTTTGGGATGGAATCGTACAATCCCAAAGCAAAAACATTTTTGTTATAAAATCTTTGATCCTTTTTGTACAATCTCTGTTGTATATATTAAATATATTTATACTATATAAGTCATTGTGTTTTGCATAGTATATAAAATGAAACACACTTCGTATTGCGCCACAATTTATGGAAGGCACTTTAAAAATCAGCGGGTGGATTTTCATTTCTAAAATAGCAGAAAGAAACTGAACATGGTTACAGTTTCCATCTTTATTTTTTTCAGTGATCATTTGAATGTGTGGCAGCAGCTATCAGTAACCATATTTACATTGTAATAAGTTAAATGGAATTAAAATGTATGAGCATTTTAATATTTCACGTCACCCCTGTAAGGATGACGGGCGCACACTTTGGAAACGACTGGATGAGATGATGTGTTTTAAGAAACGATAGGTTTAAAAAAAACCCGAAGTAAGTTTATTTGTAATTTCCAACGATTTTCAAGTAAGGCATTCGAAATGAAAAATCTAGTCAATGCAAAGAACACATTTTTAATAATTCATAGAGTCAAATGAAATGTCTCGGAATGGCGCATCTTTTCAAACGGTCGGATTTTTCAGCGCTGTGAGTGTCTAATATTTGCATTTTCCTCTTGTTATTTTTCATTTCTTTATAAAATGGGGAAAGGTTATTGGAAATAAAATTATGATGATTCATTGAGGTCAGTTGGAAAGCAATTTTTTAAAAAATAATGACATTTAAACAATATTTTATTATTTTTAAATCACATTTTTGCAACAAATTTGATATATTGAACAGAAATATTTTATAATTTAATCATATGCTTCAAAATATTCGGAAGATTCGTTCTTTGCTCCAAATACAACCTTTTTCAAACGCCCTCCATTAAAAAAATAAATGATCGGAACGGCATATCCTTTGACAAATGTAATCGTTGATAAATTTGTCTGGGGACCAAAGTAAAAGCTTTAAAATGATTCAGAATTCTTGTAAATTATGATCATTCTCGAAATGACGTCAAGATTTATGTCACAATCATGTAAACTATGAGAGTTTTGATGCAAAATCTTTTATTTTAAACAGAGTTTCGATTATTCTCTTCCAAACACAAAGCGGTTCCATAGCGTTGCACTTGTGTCGATTCCTTTTCCAGACTGGTGTCCTAAATTAAATGCATACCAAATTTCAGATTAATAATTTTAACAATATTTCAGTAATCAAGTTTGAAAAACGAGAAGTTTTGGAAGAAATTCCATTTTGAGACTAACGACTTCAAAATTTATGTTTTTAAATTTTTATGCGCTCCAAAACTTCATAAATTTGTAAGCTATTCCTTTTTTTTAGAATGTAACCTATTTTTAAATTTTCGAATTTGAAATTATCTTTACTTGGTCGTTTTCTAGTAATTATTTGTTGTGATCGGTTTTGCAGTTCACATCTGAAATTTTTCTGACATTTTAACTGCCTGGAAATAATGTTTATCAAGTCGTATTTGTCACAATTGAAATGTTTTCAGTTCCTTTATTGCCAGAAGTTACAGCATCAGGGAAAAATCAAGATGCTTTTATGATTCAGACTTTTCTAAATTCGCAACAATTGCCATCAAAAACAAATAAATGAAAACTGAAATTTTTTCGAAATAATATGAAGTACAGGATAAAATAAACGAAATAGAAATAGATAATATTTAAATAACCAAAATAGAAATGATGGAAAAAATATTACAATTTTATTTACAGTTTCATTTTCAATAATTTAATAATTTAACTTTAGAATGTCTAATCATCGTAGATATACAATAAAAATGGTTGAGAAGATAAGCACAAAATTTCAGAAGAAAATATCTTTACAGAAAAATTGTAATTTTGGGTCAAAAACGATTTTTTAACGTAGGCGGTCAGCTTAAGAAGAACAGCATTTAAAGAAAAAAATAATTTTTACTCAAGTTTGGTTTCTGGGTTTATTTTATCATTTGTTGATATCAGTACAAAAAGTACAATTTTCAAAATCTTGTTTTCAGAAAATTTGCGTCACTGAAAACATTTCATTTCTGCCTTTCTAATTTTATGTAAATGAATCAATATCGCATTTTTTCGCATCGGTGTTCTGGCGTACAAATGACTGCATTATCACGGTATCCTAACCATTTTATATTATTAAGATGCTTCATGACTTTCATGGGCTTGACAATGTAACTGCCATTTTATTAGATAAAAACTACTTAAATGCCCTAGAACAAACTTATTGAATGCATAGCTTACAGAGACATTCTTAAAGAGCTATAAAATAATTATAAATCGTCCCCAGTTGCCATAGCAACAGGATCAGCCGCATCGCAGTTTCGTGTTTGTTTTCCTCTGCAGAGAAAGCACCTCGCCAGGGGCAGCTTGGAAATGGCGCTAAAGCGTCTTCACAAACAAAGGGAAGGAAGGATTTTTAGAGAAAATTTTGGAATGAAATGGGGCAAATTCGGACATTATTTTTTCTCTCAATAACTTAATTCTAAATTTCGTCCTTCGTTAATCAATGCCGTTGCAAAAGCACTTTCTAAAATAAACATAGCAAGTTAAAAAATCATTTTTAAAAATGCATTTATATTATTTCTATATACTAAAAAGCAGCATTTTAAAAATTTAATTATTTGCTGTTTTTATTTTCTGATTCATTATTACAAAAGTGATGACAGTCAAACACTCACAATAGGTTTGCGCCACTCCTACGAAGTCATTAAATTCTGAGAATATGACCAAAACTTGAAAGCATTCGAAATTTGGCCCATCATCAAACGATTGAAAATCGATTGCAACATTCCATCTTGACAAATACGAATGAACTCAAGTCAAATAAAAGCGGAGTTTCATCAGCACACTGAAAAGCAGAATTTTTTCATTTATTTGCTACTTTTTAAATCTTGGGATGTACTGTCTCTGAAATTCATTGCGCCACGAGTATAGAAGGAAAATTTGAGTTAATAATAACAATGCACAAGTGTACAAAATTTAAAAACCGATTCAATAAAAAAAGGATTGCGAAATTTCATTTTAACTAACGGGCAACGAGTGAGACCTGCATCTTTTCTCATACAGATAGATAATTAATAAGATAACTAATAATTTAACTTGTCATTTGTAGAGTGACAACTAATCATTTCAAGAAATTTTTAAAAAATGGAGACAACAATATTATTCAAATTATGCCATTGAATGATATTTTAAGAGCAACAGAAGATGAATATAATTGACAATTTTTGATTACATCGTAATTTTAACACGATAAATTTATTTACTTGAGACCTAAAATACTCACAACCACATATGGTAACAAAGAGACACCGTCTATATTTAAAATTAAATTTAATTACACGCCTTATCAAAACGCCCCGAAACTCTTCACTTCGATTCACCCCGTTATGAAGATCCGCGCCATTTCTCATTGCCCAGTTTCTCAGAAAATGATCCATCATCTCACCGCTCAGGTTGCCATAGCAACGCCCTGGCACCCACGCGGTGGATTTGTGTTTGTCAGGCCTGCGCTGGGTCACGTCATCCGGCTGCCTGTCTGGAAATGGCCGGACAGTTTCAGAATGCCAGAACAATTAAACTCTTGTCAGAACACCAGAAGGAATAACACTTACCCTCAACAGTTGGCCAGTGACAAACGAGGTGAAGTCCTGGAGCTATCCGGCTTTCGCGAGTCCGGGAGAAGGGACGTCTGTCGCTATCGGCGGCAAGGTAGGATGTGAGGGTGATGCGCAAAGATCAATAATTCAAACGTAAGGGCCAAAAATAAACTTCGCCTGAATCTTGCTTGCCATTCGTCCGCAAGGGATGTTGTCCTGTTTCAGCAACTGGTGTTCAGGGAGGGGGTGGTTGGGACGTCCAGGAAAACGATACAGGGTTGCCTGTTGAATATGGAATTGGAGATATCTTGCGGGGGCGGAAGGGATTTGGTGTAGCGGTAAGAGAATCGGTTGTTTTCGAAAAACATGGACGAATCAACCGTTGATAAGGAAATCATAAAACTGAATAATGGCGAATCTCAGTCGTCGTGTAGAAAATGATAACCACGTTAATAACGATCTGTTTGGTTTCTTTTTTTTTTTTGTGCGTGTGTGTGTGTGTGTGTGTGTGTGTGTGTATTTGAGTTCCATTTTAATTGGTTAAAACAAGAGTTTTTTTTTAAATCTAAAATTTGCCTTTCAAATTTTTGAATTAAAAGAATGATTTTTTTTTTTTTTTTTTTACATCAGCTTGTCTTATTTTCATTTATTTTAGACGTTACATACAAAAAAAAAATTGCATTCCTTTGAAAATATGTGAAAAAATATTTCTTGATATAGATTTGTTTATGGGGTCAGGTTCTGTCTTTCAATCAATGAAGTCGAATAAATAACTATTTCTTCGGTGAGAAAAAAGGTTCGCTTTTTTTTCACATTTTTTTTTTTATTTAATCAGATTTGTTTTGAGTCTTCGGAGACAGAATTTGATTTCTATCCGTTTCTCGACAGGTCAGAGTTTTTGATTTTTGTACATTTGTTCGCTAATGGCAACATAATATCCTAATATTTTAAGCTTTTAATTATCGATTAATCTATTGATTTAATTAAATTGCGATTCTCTATGGGTTGTCCCGCTTGCTAGCGAGTTTGAATAAAAAACTGATTTCAATACATCATTAATATTGAAAATTATAAGTGAAAGATTAAAAAATAATAAATAAGATGAAATAAAAACAATGATTTGTTAAGAATAATGGTAAGATAAAAAAAAATGGTATATTTAGCATTCCTTTAAATAATCTTAGTAAGTTCTGTTTTTAAAATTTGTTTTTGTTTCTGAGAAACTCTCATTTTTAGAGCTGAGTATTGCTCTCAGTATGGAATAAAGAATGTTTTTGATGAGTTATTTATTAGAAATAAGTAACCAAGGGAAAACGCAAGCAGTCATGTGTAGCAATCACACGATTGAAATCTTTTAAATATAAAGTATTATTTCAGCCAAACGTTAAAACGTATTTATAAATTTATTTATTTATTTTCTCGAAATGCCTTTTGTTATGCAGTTCCTAATTTTATTGTGGTAAAAAAAAAACGTGTACAAAAAAAAAATCCTCGAAAAATTACGATTTTTTTTCTTTTCCTTTACTTGATTTGTTATATTTTTGAATCCGGTTTTTGACTTGCTTTATCATATGCTAGAATTTTCAAATTTAGAGCATTCACATATTCTCGACATCAAACTCTCTCTATATTTTCTAATAAGTATCAAAATATTGATTGCTATCAGTTTATCGATTCATTTAATCAAATTTTAATACAGTTATCTGAGTTTGTAATTTTTTCAACAATTCATAATGTGATCATGAATTATAAATTGAAAATTAAATCGTAACCAAAGTTAATAAAATTCAGAATTTTTTATTTTAAGTTTATAAAGAGAGATTTCCACTTAGTGAAAATAGTTATTGCATTTCAGCTTTAAAAGGTTAATACCTGGCCTTTTCCTACCTTTGGCTATTTCAGAATCGAGCAGATGGGCTGGTCTTCCTGAAACTTCCCTTCATACTTCCTAATAAAGGTGAACGAGCGTCCTGGAGGCATTTTTTCGCCAACCGAGGGCAGAGAAATTTTACACAGAACTCCATGCGATGAGAGCAACAGGAACAAAATTGAAGATGCCATTAGCATAGAAATTAGTTTCATAACGATAACCACAAAATGGTAAGACAAAGATGTGGAAAAACTTAATATAAACAGATATATATATATATATGTGTGTGTGTGTGTGTGTGTGTGTGTGTGTGTGTGTGTGTGTGTGTGTGTGTGTGTGTGTGTGTGTGTGTGCGTGCGTGTAACTTATAGCTATCTGGAAATAGCACATATATCAAAATCGTACTGTGTTCTTTGGAGTGCACTATTTGCATTTTGATCTCCTTTCTGAATTAATCCAAAATATCAAAGCACCAAACTTTTATAAAACAGCTATCAATGTATAGGTCTAATCAAAATTTGAAACACTTCTAGTATAGCAAACGTTTATAATAGAGTCAAGATTACAGTTATCATATCTACATAGCTGCTGGCAACTAACGTCGTGTGTGATTTAACATTAGCGCCCGAAAGAGGGTCAATATGCAGATAAATAAGCGTATGTAAAATATTTTTGCTGCCCAACATATTTTTTTTAATGAAATGTCATAATACACAAAGGTCTCTTAGAGCCTTTAACTTTAGGCTTAATTAAAAGGGACGCCAAACAATTTTTAATATGCGCATCTTCCCGAATTATGTTTGAAAAACCGCACAAAACTTATTTTTTCCGCTAGTGATTATTTTTTTAGAGTGATGCCAAACTTAAATAAACATTACGATTGGCAATTCGTGTGTGAAGAAAAGTAATTTTAAATGTCAACAATATTTTCATTCGATAGAAATGAAGATAAAATAATCCATTTTGTACATAGCACGGTCTTGAATGAATAGAAAAAAGTAATAATTTGGCATTTAATAATTTGTCTTGAGATCTTCACTTAAATCTCCCTTATGATTTCATAGCATTTGTGAACAAAATTTAAATAAATCATTTCGGTGGCTCAATGGCAAATAGATTACTTATGAATATCATTTTTATTAATATAAGCGAAATAGCAAAAACAATGCACATAAAATATTATATTGAATACTATCTGACACGTTTCACTTTTCATGGTTTCATCTTCCACGCCTCTACTGAACACGCGTTTTCAATCCCCTTTTTCAAATTGCCACAAATCTTAAACTTGCTAGGAAAAGAAAAGCGCTAGAGGAAGAAAATTTTTACCCCAGAAGATTTTCTCCGTAAAAAGATCACATATTATGCATAAAAAATTCCGGAGATATATTGTTCAGAAAGAAAAAAATAAAAATAAAGGGAACTTGTAGAATTCAATCTAAGTTTATTTCGGAAAAAATATTTTTTTCTGGTAGGTAACTAACTTGTGTACTTCGATGAAGCTTTGGATCGATTCAAACACGCGCCATTCTTTTGCTTGAGTTTCCGACAAAATCTCTGAATAAATTGAGCGGAAAATAGAGCTCTAAATATATTTTTCATTCAATTTCATTCGGAGTTTTATTTTTATCCAGAGTATTTTCAAGAATGTTTTATTAGTTTTTTTTTCGTAATTGTATATTTCAAATGCCTTGAAATTACAGGAAAAAACTGTATTTATGCACGAATTATGTATTCATCACTCAGTTTATTTAAGAAGCCTCTAACGTTAAAAGAAAAAGATCGAGCATTAGATTCTCAGATTTCTTGTAACGGTTCTGACGGAGAATTGCTCTAAGCCTGCGCTCTCTGACAGAGTAAGGCTAGATCTTATTAAGACCAGAGTAACTCTGGTTTAAGATTTCAAATTTCTTAAGATGGCTTCGTTTGTTTTTTAATGAAGACCACTTTAGTAATTTCATTAGTGAAAACCACTTTAGTATTTAAAAATAAATAAATTAGAGACAAGATATCCCATATCTTAAAAATAGCCTCTCATAGTAGTAACTATTTTGATTCCATATGCGAGCTTGTTTCATTACAAACATAAGGGAGAAATGAGGAATTTCAGTTTAGAAAAAAATTGTTTTATAACTATTTCAAGTTTGCTGAGGCATTTTGTAGAAATTTAATTTCTTATAAACTATTATTTGTTGCAAATTATAAAGGATATCCAAAATAGGTAGCATCGGTTTTAATACAACTTTAGACATGTAGCAACAATTACCTACACTTTTTTCTGTCATATTTTTGCTATTATTATTATTATTTTGTAATTAAAAATTTGCTCTTTTCTTATTTTTAAGTTTAGAAGTTGATGTTTAATACAGATAGCATTGAAAATAGGGTCACATGGCAATTTAAGTGTTAGTTTTAACTTTTATCAAATAAGAGCTCTAATATGTTGAACAAATTTTATAGTCTTCTACGGAACATGCCAAGAAGTGTATCTTTCTCTTTGAATAAAGCAATCTGTGCTTCTGTACTTTCTTATTTTGGATCTTTCTTATTTTGATTGGTGAGTTAAACCTTTTTTTAAGTAAATTGAGAAAATGTAATGCACGATAGAAGTTCATATATTTTTAAAGTTCTTCAGTCATATAATTTCAAAACATTTATGTTTTTGAATGAATCGCAAGAGATTTCACGAATCGAACTGCAGAGAAATAAGGTCACTGGTGGCTTAATATCGGCGTTCTGTTATTCTTTCAAAATGCAAAAACATTTTATCTCAACATCTCAACAAAAATTCTCGTAAAATCTTAAAGTGGATCGAGAGCAATAATGGGGACGTTATTATTTTTTTTTCCGAAATTGCCTCAACCGTCATAATTTTAGATGGAAATAAGAATTGCTCTTAAATAATTTATTTGCTACTAGCTGATAGATATGTCCAGCATTGTTTGGGATTAAAATTTTTCTCAAATAATATTTTCTCAAAACGCACGGATTGAATAGAAATTTTAAAAAAATAAAATAGTGGTAGAGCACTCAACCTCGCAACGTTGCCTAGTAAGAAAGTTTTAGTACGTTTTCTTAGTTAAAAATCATCCGCGGTGTTTTTAATTGCAATGAAAAGAAAAATTGCCCCAAAATGAAATCGATATCATTAAAATGGTAAAACTTTGAATTTTTAGATGATTTTAAGATATTTCTTCCTGGGTAATAATATGACAATGGAATTACTTATTGAAGGATATTGGCGTTTGTAGAAAAGTTTCACTCTATTTGTGGAATTTTCTTAATTTATCAAAATGAATATCTTTATAACTTAACGATTAACACAAAAGAAGTGAGGTAAACCAATGATACAATAGTAATAATAATCATTTTTCACGTTTTTCAAGTCATGTTAAATTTAGCTTTATAAAGGGCAATATATTCTGACAGTCATGTCGCTGCCTAAATGTCGAAAAAGAAAAAAAGAAAAAGAACTCTGAAATATTTTCCTAACCTGGTGATTTATTTGAATCTTAGCAACCATTCGAGATATTTGTTCAGATGAAATTGGGAAATTTTTATAATGTAAATACAACTACAATACGTGTATCTATTGGAGTCGGATTATTTGAATTTTTTTAACTGATGAGTATCAAATTATAATCGCATGTAGACAGAGCTCTCTGCGCAGCAGTGCCATCTCCTCAGTAAAGAGTTGGGAGAGGGATGTTACTCTTTTTCTCCGCATATCGAAGTAACACACCTTGGCAACTGAATATTTCTTCATCTTTTGCAGGTTTTTTTTTTTTGTTGTCCTTACTTTAAGACAGTAGAGAAAGTTTGCCAGGGCTCTTGACTTGTGCACTAAATATTTATAGGAGAAAAAACCTAGTAAAACTAACCACACCCAGCTTCTGGGAAATTTGATAATTTTTTTAAAGATATTGCGAAGTTAAATAAGTACATAACTCTCTGAATACCACGCAAGGATCTACAGGGTTGCCCGTGGCTCTCGGAAGTTCTGTTTTTTTTTTTTAATTTTACTATGCTGTTTATACAATGGCTAAATATTATCTACAGTAGATATGTTTCGGTGCATAATCATGTTTTAACGAATTTATTTGATGAAAGTCATTGGTGATCCTCACAGCATCGAACATTTACATTTCTCCATGTGAATTTTTGTTAAGTATTATGTAAAATTTCTTTTATAATGTATTATTTGTTTTATTGAGCATTTCTTTATCGAGTTATTTCGAGTTTTATTTGAGCATTTCAAGAAATCTTGTCTTGCTGGTCATCGGTGCCTGCAATGCCACCACAGCCCAGTATATATATTCAATTTAGTAAATCTTTTAGCATCCTTGGATTTATGACATTCCTGTCTATTGTTTATTTTGTCGATAATATGAGATGGCTCACGTTAAATACGGAACCAAGAACTTCGTGTTTCTTGTGAGCATGCGTGTATTTCCGAGCAATCTGATGCTGCCAAAGAGGCCGATTTTCAGATAAATTTGTGACGTCATTGTTAGCAAGTACAATAGATCCCTTATTACTAGGTCTAACTTAACGGCAGTCCATACAACAAAAGAGCTGGAAAGTAAATGCTCGCTATCTGCCCCGTACATACCCTCGAAAGCACCCTTACGATATTAAAGCCCGCCCTTTCTAATTTTCTACTTCATAACAGAAACGAGCAATTTATAAGTTTTTGATGAAGCATTTTAATGTCCTTTTGAAAAATGGATGATATGAACCTGTGAAAAGGGTCTCTCAGAAATTTTCCGTCTTGCTGCCTGATAAAGATGTTATCGACGTCTTTAAGGCATAAAAAAGACGTCGATCCAAAAAAAAAAAGCCATAAACCGATGTTTGGATGAGTTTTCAGATTAGAGAATTTTCAGTCCTTTCTACGCACGAAAGCAGAATGAGCATTCTAAAAGCCTTTTTTAGTGCTGATTGAAACCAACATTTGACACAAATCTATATGTTACAACTAAGATTATATACCTATTTTCATTTATCTATATCTTTGCATTTTTGAGTTGTCTATTTACATGGATGCGAGTGTACAGACCAATAGAGGTCAAGCCCTTGTCAGAAATGATTCCAAATTTGTGATAGGGACTTGTAATTTAACTGCTAAAATTGAATTAAATACTCTTGTTTGTTTATCTCTTTATTACGAAACGATTTCACTTATTTAATGTTATGGCAAAGGTCGTTCGATCGCTAGTGAAAAAACGGCACGAATCCGAGAAAGATACCTGAAACGAATGTCGAGAGAGCAAGTCAATTCGTTCACGGCTTTTCATTTTTTGTAAAAACCGTTTGCATCGTATGCGGAGTGTAGAGAAAGTATTGTAATCGTCAAAAATTTCGAACTCGAGATTTCGACGAATCCCCACGTTTTATAGGTCAGACATTTTTCACATCTGTGACAAAGAGGACTCAAAAATGCTTTGAACTAGACGGATGAAATTTAGTATATTCTCTTTACATCAGATTTGCAGACGTCTATCGTTTTTGGATGAATTCTATTCGAATCCTCTTCTAATGGCACGATCGAGTAAAATTTGTCCGTTCCAATACGAGTTAACTGCAAACCGAAAAGAGGTAGGTGGATAAAATTCTGCACGCCGGTTTAAGCGCAAACACCTGTCAAATTTGGAATCAAATCCGAGAAGAGTCGCGCTGCAGAGAAGAATGTAAACGTGATTACTCAAACCCGCGATGAGTTAGTTAAACGCATCGAATTTGCTGGAAGGAATCGATGCCACCATCATCTCAAGAACTCAGAAAGGAGTCCTTGCTCTCGTTTCTCGGGAACCACGTCTTATCATTGTGACACAGATCTTCCTTTTCGACAGCAGATGGCACATTTTTTTTTTTCGTTCGAAGAAATGCTTTTTATTTTCCCAGAACAACGGCTCCGTATTTAATAACAAAAAATTAGGATCCGAGGGAGTGCGCTTCATGGCGTAAAATTAAATTCAACGAAATGATGATGAAGTAGTGAAATAAATAGAAGATGAAACAGTTCCTGCTCTATATGTTTGCCTCCGTTACAAACATCCGGCCATGTTTCTGATTTTTTTTTATTTATCGTATTTTCATTTTCCTTATTATATATTAAAAAAATATGTAAAAATTTGATATAAAACCTGCTCTTAATTATTTTTTTCTCCGTTTATTTCTCTGGTAGTTTAAGACTTTGTGCTTATTTAAAATGAGAATGACTCTTTGGTCAAATGATTTTTAAGTTCTCGTCCCTTTTCTAAAAATTAGACTACACGAAATAGGTTCTAAAACTTTTTTCCCCATGAGTTGTGTATTATTTTTAAAGAATGATGAACGCTGCTCGCTAAACACTGGGAAGGAGTGGAAAGTCGAAGGTCAATAAACACAATGGTTTAAAATATTTATAATATCTTCCTTTATTAAGAATAAAGGAGATCTATTTTCCATATATTGAAAACATAATGAATAAATAAAGAATAATAATATAGGAATAATAATAAAATAAGAATAAAGAATAATAAACAATGAATTAATATTTATTATTCGGAATTTATTATTAAAAATTAAAGAATAAATAAATTTAAATGAATAAAGAAAGAATTATTTATGGAATCGTGCCCAAAACTTTCAATAAAATCTCTTTTCTTCTTTTTGTAAGCAAAATTTGATGAAAGTTTACTAAGAAATTTGTTTTTCAACAGATACAAACTATTTCTATTTTTCATTTTCATTAGCAAAAATAGATTTGTTACAAAACAAGCTGTTACTGTTTCTCCCTTCATAAATGGGGATAATAAAATGAATTTTATTTTAAGTATAACCTTGCTTATTATTGATTCTAACCGCCACTATATATTTTCTGTACACCTTTATTGAAGAGCTTAGTCAGAAATAGTCAATGTTCCTGATAGGGAGCGAAATTAAATTACATTTGAAAAATTCTATTTCATATATTAATAATCGTAGTTTTAGAGCGACAAATTAAAAAAAAATCAAAAATAGACCTTTTTATAGACTTAAATATGTTGAAGAGAAAATAGAATGCTATCACCAACTTTTTTCTGATTTTACATTTAATGCGATACTTGACAAAATTTCATTGTAGAAAAAACATCCTTTTTTTTTTTTTTGAATAATTTCGCTTTCCAAGAAGCAAAGTAAGCGGAAAAAATAAAATTCTATGCAATAAAATAAAATTCTAAATGACAAAAAAAAAGTTCAATTGCAGAACATTGAACCTTAAGGTTACGAGCAACTTAACTGTGAAAATTCTTTTTTTTTCCCATCAAAGAACTATAATCTGAGTGAGTTTAAAAAATTTTATTTGAAAAAAAAATATATATATATATATATATACGTTTTATTTGATGCACATATGATTCCTCAAAACAATGGAAATTTTTAGCAGAAAAATAAAGAACTACGAATATGATAAAACATTAGAACGAGATATTTAAACAAATGATCAAGCAAAAACCTTTCAAACCCTGAAGTGGGGAAAATATTTTGCGACTGACTGTAAGCGCATTAGTGCAAATTAGATTTTTCTTCCATAGATTCGATGAAAGATGCGTTTGAAAAAAAAATAGATTTTCATATATTGCGATATTGTGCCGGAATAAACACTTTATGGATGTACGAAATATGTATAGAGTCTTGATCGACTTCTCAAGAGTGAATTAATTTAAAAAGTCTGGCAAAATTCCAAACGATTGAAACGGAAAACATAATTTTTAAATGTATTAATGATTTAGAGACAACTGCTTTAAAGATAATAAATTAAAGGCAAATCCTGACTGAAATAATATACTGTCTTAATGACTTACAAACGTACACGTATACGAAGTTCCATAACACTTATTATGAAAAGGGAACAAATATTCTTCTCTCCAATGAATTTGTTCTTTTCGAACAAAAAAAAATTCAAATCCAAAATGGCGTCGATCACATGACTAACGCCATTTGTCCAAATAACTACATGCGTCCTAATAAATACATCGTTCTTATAAAGTTTTAAGGTCATTCTTCAAGATGCGTTGTACTCTCCAAAATAAAAATGGCTTGACGGACATGACGTAAGCTACCTTGCTTAGAACTGATTCCATTTCATTTTATCGCGAAAACATTTTGAAATTAAAAATATTATTTTTCCTTCGATTGAGCCCTCACTGATGACTCATTTTTCAGTAACCAAGTTTCGAAATGCAAGTTAAAAATAACTTTTGATTCAATCGATTTTCTGCGTTGCAGTTTAATGATTGCATCATTATTAAGAGAGCAAGCGATTTTCATATGAAAATCTGGTAATACAAAAGTTTAAGCAAAATCCATCTGTTATAAGAACAACACTATTAGGTGGAGCTCAATGACAAACTTATAATAAACCCCAATTTTTTCTCCCATCAAACTTTTCTAGTTGTTGCCCATTAGAAATGGCGAAGTTCGAAAACAAGCCAATTGTTTGTTGGCTTTTTTTAAATTCGTTAAACTTATATCTTAAACATCATTCGTTCTGAAAGAAATAATGCACTAATAAAAAAAACTATGGCAACTATTTAAATTTTAAATAAATTGAAAATTAAAAAAAAATATTATAAATATTTAAATTTAAGCAACAAGAAATAAAGAAGTAAATGATTTTCAGTTGTTCTTTTGATTGTTACCAAATGTCGCCAATAGATGGCGATCAGTTATCATAAGCTGTAAATTATTACAAAAATTTAATCGCCAATGACTGTATTCTCAAAACTTTTTGAACGGTCAGCAATTACAGGCCCATTGTAATAGGAGGTATCTTTCGGTTAATGCGAGGAAATAAATTCTTGCCAGAATCGAAACTATTTTTAATGCTTTGAACAGTTGATTCGAAACGGTCTAGTTTCTAAGACGCTGATGGATCTAACCAGATGTTTCCCAATCCCGGAGGAAGAATGCGACCATTAATTACATCGTAGCAGTGAACGACTCGAAAGGATGGGAAACTTCCTTCAAATTCCCTGAGTCAAAGAGATTTCTTACAATGGGGACAGTTGGAGACTGGAATCTATCGACGAAATCGTATGCCCCTGATGGAATCAAAGCAGATAATCAGATTAAAATCTGTGTCTATTCTTGTTGTGATGTCACTAAAACAATTTTACATTTCGCTTGTTTCACATCATCGCTGAGGATGGTGAGGTTTCTTTTTCTTCTTCTTTTTTTTTTTTAATTCGTCTTGTAATTTTCTACTGCATTGTTCTAAATATTCCTGTCTTTCATCGTAGACGCACGAAGGAATTTTTCCCCTTGCCCTTCACAAGAATGAACTAATCCTTTCGGGTCCATTGATGCCAGATTGCGTTATTCTTTTAATCTGCTTTTTTCTCCCCTCATTCGTCAATGCGACGGATTGGTGGGACGAGATGAAAACAGAATGACGAGGAAATAATTTTAATGAAGCAAATAATCTTAATAAATTGACATTTTCAAATAGAAACTATTATGAAATCTTTTTTTTTCTTTTCAATTTTTTACAAAAATAATTTGCACCAGAGAGAATTAACTAATAAACGATTTTCCTCGTTGCTCCATGACAAGCTAAATAATTGAAATCTTCATTTAAAAATTGACTCCACCAATGAGAATCTTATTCTGATTTACTTATAATAAAAAAAGAGTAATATTGTTGAAGGAATGCATTATAAAATTCAATGACAGTCTGAAGTATGAATCTGTACTAAGATTTCTTTTTGTTCAATCTAATGCCCTGTAATAAAATATGAATCCAGAACAAACTGAAATGAGCTATTTTTAGACTGCTATATTTCAAAATGAATTTTTGCAGACATATTAAAGCTATGAAATTATTCATTATGTGAAATTTCGGATCATCCAAACCATGGAACCAAACCGAATTGACTGCAAGTTGCCTTTCTTTTCACAGAGTTTTCTTCTTCCTTAAAAAGATGAGTAAAGAGGATACACCTTCTCTGAAAATATTATTGCTATTCTCGAATCAAACAATTAAGTATCAATCACAAAAAAAATAAGGCATTAAAAATCATAATAATCACACAGTAAATTTTTTTTTCAGCCCAGTCTTCACCTCATTTAATCATATTAGCGTTCAGTTTTGGAGCCATGCGAGGGTATTCAGGTTGGAAGCCATTTTCAGCCGTATGATATGAGAAGACGATACTTGAACGAGCCAGATTTTCGGGTCATAAGGGGCGGAAGCCGTTTCATATTCAGCGTACATACAAATGATGCATTTTCGGTAAAAGTGAGTTCCGAGCTTGAGTTTGTCTCGTTCCGAAGCCGAAACTTTCTCATCAGGAAACGGCGATCTCTATATTGCCTGCGGAGTGTATTATGTTCGTGCATATAAAATGAAATCTGTGAAGACATTTTCATATTTGCAACATGAATTTTGACTACAAAGAGCTGGATTTTTAAACAAGAGTTCGTTACAGGAAATTTACTATGGACTGAACCATTCGAAATACGAAAAAAGACCTTCCTGCTTTCATCTTTTTCGCAGATACATTTTCCATCATATGATAAGAGTTAAGAGTCGATGACTACCATTTAGAATTGAAACTCAAGTGTTTCGCATTTGGAAGGTTTCGCTTTCTACAATCCCGAATGAGAGCCGATTTCCGCTGCCGGTGACTCTCGATCATCACATCTGTTCCATTTTTTTCGACATCATGAACCACATTCCCAAAACAAAGTGATGCTCTCAAATGATAATATTACTTTTAATATTTTTCTCCAATTTAATTAACATGCTTCTAATGTAAAAAAAATGACTAATAGACACATTTAAATTTTCCATTTGAAACAACGCACGCCATAGTTTTCTTAAGAGGATACTAGTTTTAAAAAAGTTAGCGATTTTGAAAATATATTTTTAGTGCTTTTTAATTTTTATTGATGAATCCTTTCTCAGTCATCTGAAAGACAGCAGACCATCCAAGATATCAACTTTTCATCGCCCTTCCTAAATTTCAGTGAATTAAAGAAACCTCTAGAGTGAGAATCTGGTTGAACAACAGATTTTTTTATGCGCATTTTCGCGTGTGGTGTGAGTTCTATCTAGCTCAATACATAAATTTTTAAATTTAATGATACGCTACTTTATAATTTAAGAGAGCCAATTATATATCTTCAAAATTTTTCTTATGCTTTCAGCATAGCATATGTCACACCTATACATTTCTTTGGTGCAGCGCAGTCAAAAAAAAATTTTTTTTTCAATTTTGTCCCAAAATTTTTGCAAATTTTATTCAAATAAAAAAAATTGCCTTTTCTTGATGCCTAAGTTTTCACAAAATCACGCACAGATCAAAATTTGGTATAGCGAACATTTTCGGAATGCCACTTAAAGAGCTCATTGAATCATTTTTTCTTCTAATAAGTATCCTTATTATAAGGAGGAATAAGGTCTCCTCGTGATTCAGGAGGTCTTAGACAAATTTCACAGACATGTCGATTTTACATAGACCATGGGGTCAATACTCAAAGAGAAGTGAGGTTATTAGATGAAGGTTATTTGCTAATGAATCGAGTAAAAGAAAAGGACGCATCAGAAGTTTAATGAAATAGAAATGCGCAACTGCATGAATATTAATAATACAAGAGGATGCAGCAGGGCAAAGCATCAACAACAAAACTTTGGCACGCTTAATCCTTTGACCTACGAATTTAGTTAACATTTTAGATAGATGGCACGTCCTATTTGAGATATTTGTTATTATTTTAATTTAAACATGATAACTTCATGCAATCAAAGCACTTGTGCAACTGCGGCTTTCATTCGAGAACAGAAAAGCAGACGCAGTATTTAAGCTTCGGACATCCCTTCTTTCGGATGAACAACCGCAATTGTGTTCACAGGGGGATTGTGAATGTCTGTTCAGCATACACTGTCAAAATGCTTCAATTTCAATGCTCAATGTTTGCAATGTTTCAATAGTCTAACACTCCATTTTCTTTCTCACTTAATAAGACATCCCATGTTCAATTTTTTGTATTTTTAAAGTCTATGAAGTTTTTATCCACTCATTTAAATCTTGTTTGCATATTTAAGTACCCTTGTACACTGTTCAGTTTTTACTGTTTTATGATGATGTGATTTTACTTCTGGTTTGGCGCAGCCTATCAAAACCATGGTTTTTGCGCTGGAAAAAAAATATAAATAACCCAAATCAGTAGCTATGCGTCATTTAACGATAATGTTGCGTCTCATTTTCATCAAATTTTAAAGACAAAGGTCTTAAGACAATTTTCATCTACAAAAAGCATGCATTATAAATCATAAATTACATCATTATAAACTTGAGCATTTTTTTCGGAGTGGAACGCATTGCCCTATTTGACATGGATTCCAACGGGAAAAGTTGCTTCGAGATGAAGATGCATTCTGGACGTCTTCCTATCAACAGGTTGGATCCAAAAACGTAATACATACACCTGTCCCCACACCCACTTTGAATCACCCAAGTTGATGCATTTTCTCGTTAATAGATCCACATACATTCGAATGAACAGCATCAGTCTGTGGAGAAATCTGTCTTTATATGTCATTCTATTAATGAAATCGTATCTGAGCATCGAGTTATTTGCGTTTCAGGCTTATCGCGTCCACGAACGAATCGACTTCTCGCTGATGACGTTCGGTGAATATTTGATAGAAATCGTGTCACAAAGAATACACGCCAAATTTCATCCTTTTGATTTGTTTCGTTCTGAAATGATTCTGATGAGACTAACAAACTGATGACATCATTACAATTAAAAAAAATCGGGGAAATGTGGAGGCTTTTTTCAAGGAACACTATTTTATGATCTGTATTCGAAAAAAAACACACACACACATTTCATTTGGAACCATAGAGCTGATATATAAATGGAGGCAGCTAGTCGCTTGTTTCTAGTCTAACAAGTGTACGCAACATAAGCCCTGTGACTTGGGAGAAATCCGACCTTTTTTGGCGCCATATCGCAAATGGTGGCATACTCAAAAACTGTCGCGTGACATTTTGCTTGCCAGCATTGGGTCCGCTCGGTTTTTATTTCCGGTTAACATTTCCTAAATAATATATATATTATATATATATATATATATGTAGTGACGAACGTCTGATAACGAGCGCCATCTGCTGGCCAACAGGCGTTGAGGCTTGTTAGACGGAGTGCAGACGAGAGGAGATGAGTCTGAACGAAAGTCAAGACGCGTGAGACGAGACGGGTCTCTGGACGAAAGACGAGATGGCACATGTGAATTAATCCTGCGACGTATTCGACGAAATCTATTTAATGTTCATTTCTTTTATATTAAAGTAATTGTTCGTCCTAAATGTAATTAAATGTGCGTGATTCTAAATAGTAGTGATTCCCGAGTCCTACAAATATGGGGATTCGACCCGGATTTTAACAAAGACCGGTACATAGACGAAAGAAGAGCCAAACAGGAGTGAAATTCGACGTTCTACAATAAACGTCTTGGATACCAACTCCTTGTGGACTGACGTAGTGTGGATCGATGTTGAAGAAATTGTGAGTACAATTTTGATTTATTCTCAAGTATGGCATTTCTTGCACGAGCACGAAAGAGCGACTTACTAACTTTAGTAGACGAATTAGAACTAACGGCACCACAGGATGCCAAAGTGCGACAGTTAGTTGCAATGATAACAGAGTCTAAAGACTATGACGAAGATTTCATAAAAAACTTACTTTTAACTATCACTCAGGAGCGCGAAAGGTTAGATGCTGAAAAAGTCGAAGCCGAAAAAAATGAGCGCGAATATACTTTGAAAAAGTTAGAACTTGAGTTAAAAAGTAGAGAAAATACTTTAACTGTATCAGATATGCCTAAGACTGATATATTAAAATTGCTGAAGAATTATGATAATAGCGGAGACATAAGTGTTTACCTTTCGTTATTTGAGAAACAAATAAGTAGGGTTAATATTGCAAAAGAAAACTGGATTTCTTATTTACTCGGGTTATTACCATTAGATATAGTCAATTTAATTGCTCGTGAACCTGATCCATCAGCTAATGACTATGATTACATAAAAAAAACTATTGCTTAAAAGATTTAAATTAACTTCCGAACAACTCAGACAGAAGTTCTTTACTCACAAACGAGATTCTTCTTCTTCATGGCGGGATTTCGGTTTTGAACTGAATAACTTTTTTGAGGAATGGATAAATTGTTTAGAAATAACCGATTTTGAAGATTTAAAGCAGCTAATGGTCGTTGACCAGTTAAAGAGTAAAATACCAAATGACGTACGCGATCATTTTCTCGATTTGCCCAAAATAAAGAAAATAGAAGAATTGGTTAATAAACTGGACGAATATGAAGCTGCACGAAGTCACCTTAAAAAAGGAAACAAACAGAAATTGGCGTGTGCCTGAAAACAGAAGTAAATTTGATATCGCGAAAGAAGCTAAAAATTCACCATTGCCGTTAATTCGTGCTCAAAAGAATTATGCTGATGATAATTACTATAACAAGAGTAATAATAAATGTTTTAATTGCAATGAGGCTGGCCATAAATCAATTAATTGCAAGTTTAAAAACAAAGGATTGAAATGTTTCCAATGTGGTAGCTTTGGCCACAAAGCCAGTATCTGCCCGCAAAAAGATTTTAAAGTGTCTCTCTCAAATAAAGTGTATATTCGTAACTCTCCAAAAACTGTAAATAAGCTTAGTAAAAATGTTGAAATAAATGGTATAAATTGTGATGCATTAATTGATATTGGAAGTGATATTACTATGATTAATTATGATTTTTATTTGAAAATTGGTAAACCTAATTTAACGACTGATAATGTGAAATTAGCTGGTATAAGTGGAGATAGCATTACTCCTCTAGGTTTTTTTGATTGTGATATATTAATTGATGAATATGTAATATCAACTAATGTGTATGTGTTAGAAATAATGCCGAACGAAATAATCATCGGCATGGACGTATTAAATAATCTAAGCTTTTCATTCCAAGAAAAACAAATTACCATTCATGGGAAAAAAGCTCAAATAAATTACACCCGGCTGGTGAGAAGCGAGGTCAAGGTCGTATCATTACGTTCCTCGGAGATGAAAAGAGACAGACAGGCACCTATTTTTGCTGAGGCCTGCAATAAAATAAATAAACATCCTCTCCCATATTTCATTCATTTAGCGGATTCGATAAACTATGATGAAATCGACATGAGTCATGTAAAAAAAAACCTTGAGACAGGAAATAAATCGTCTTTTAAATAAGTATTCGCCAAACAGAACAAAAAGTACGGAGTTACAAATGAAAATAATACTGAGCGATGATATTCCGATTACTCACAACCCTCGAAGGCTGCCTTTAAAAGAACAAAAATTCGTTGAAACTCAGATTGATAAATGGATACAGGAAGGGATAATAAAATCCATTACTTCAAATCTTTCTTCACCTGTGGTTTTAAGCAAGAAGAAATATGACAGTTATAGGTTATGCATTGATTTTCGTAAGCTAAATAAAAAGATGATTAAAGATCGGTACCCTTTACCCCTCATAGAAGATTTGCTTGACAAACTTGAGCAATCAAAAATATTTACTACTTTGGACTTGAAAAACGGATTTTTTCATGTAGACGTA
The DNA here is from genome assembly GCA_026543865.1 of Argiope aurantia. NCBI lineage: Eukaryota > Metazoa > Arthropoda > Arachnida > Araneae > Araneidae > Argiope > Argiope aurantia. The sequence goes on along the minus strand of JAPMOR010067772.1, from coordinate 133,642 downwards.
GAGAAAGATAGCACAAAATTTACGTCTTTTGTAACACATCATGGCCAGTGGGAATTTCTTAAAGTACCATTTGGACTTTCCAATAGTCCGAGTGTATTTCAGCGTTACATTAATGTGATATTCAGGAATTTGATGCTAGACGGAACTGTACTGATTTATATGGACGACATTATTATACCATCCAAAACCGAAGAAGAAGGGCTAGAAAAATTACAACGTGTTCTACAGGTTGCATCAGAGTACGGTTTGGAGTTTAATTTTAAGAAGTGTCAGTTTTTAAAACCACAAATAGAATTTTTAGGCTATAGAATCCAAAACGGAACTATACAGCCCTCTGTATCTAAAACGGTAGCTGTACAAAAATTTCCACAACCACAAACTGTTAAAAGAGTACAAAGCTTTTTAGGCCTTACTAGCTATTTCCGGAAATTTATACCCCACTATTCAAAAATCGCAAAACTGCTTAGTGATCTACTAAGAAAAGACATTTCATTTAAGTTTGAATCTGAACAAAAGGAAGCTTTTCAAAAACTTAAAGATATTTTAACTCGGGGGCCAATTTTGCATCTCTATCAACAGGGATCAGTTTTAGAACTCCATACAGACGCTAGCAGTCAGGGATTCGGAGCAGTGCTGCTGCAACAGGGAACCGACAATAAGTTTTATCCTATTCATTATTTTAGTCGAAAAACATCTCCACAACAAGAAAAATATAGCAGCTATGAATTAGAAGTTTTGGCTGTAATCGAAGCGTTGAAAAAATTTAGACATTACTTACTGGGTTCTAAGTTTAAAATTGTGACTGATTGTTCCGCTTTTCAACAAACTATGAGTAAAAGAGATCTTACACCAAAAGTTGCAAGATGGGCTTTACAGTTAGAGGAATTTGATTACCAAATTGTTCACAGATCGGGGAAACAAATGGCACAAGTAGATTCTCTTAGTCGAAACGCAGTACTTGTTGTTACTCGTTCATACAGTGAAGTGACCACTAAAATAGCCAATGCTCAAAATCAGGACGAATTCCTTAAGAAATTAAAAGCTTTGATAGATAAGCAAGAAGACGGTGAACACATTGTGAGAAATGGAGTTTTATACAAATACGATAATGGTAGAGAATTGCTCATAGTCCCAGAAGCATTACAAAGAGAAATTATTCGAGAAATTCACAATAAAGGACATTACGCTGTGGCTAAGACGGAAGAAATTTTAAAGCAAGAATTTTACATACCAAAGTTGAGGTCAAAAATAGAAAGTGTGGTTGCCAATTGCGTGGAGTGTATTCTGTGTAATAAGAAACGTGGGAAAGGTGAAGGTTTCCTTAACCCCATACCAAAAGAAAATTTGCCTTTAAGTACATATCACATCGATTTCATTGGCCCTATGCCTTCTACAAATAAGAACTACCAGCATATTTTTTCAATAGTCGACGCTTTTACAAAATTTGTCTGGTTGTATCCGGTTAAATCAACATCTACTCAGGATGCAATAACTAAACTTAAGCTTCAACAATCTACTTTTGGAAATCCGACGAGAATAATAACAGACAGAGGTTCAGCTTTTACCTCAAAAGAATTTGAAACATACTGTCAAGTTGAAAATATTGAACATTTCAAAATTAGCACTGGAATTCCTCGCGGAAATGGGCAAATTGAAATAATGCATAAAATTTTAATACCCATTCTATCAAAACTCTCGATAACAGACCCTACCAAATGGTATAAACATGTTGCATCAGTGCAGAAAATAATCAATAGTACCGTTTCGAGAAGTGCAAAGTTTACCCCGTTTGAGCTTTTAACTGGAGTAAAATTAAAAGATACAACTGATTTACATTTAAAGGAAATATTGGAAGAAGAATACACAAAAGCAATGATGGAAGATCGAAATAATATGAGAGAAGAAGCAAGGGAAAACATTTTGAAGATTCAAGAAGAGAATCGCAAAAGTTTCAACAAACGAAGAAAAGTGGCGCACATCTACAAACTTGGTGAATTAGTGGCCATACAACGGACGCAATTCGGAACTGGACTCAAACTAAGACCAAAGTTTCATGGACCGTATCGGATTGTTAAGGTTAAACCTAAGGATCGCTATGACGTGGAAAAAGTTGGATGTCATGACGGACCAAATACAACTTCCACAGTAGCTGATTTCATGAAAGCATGGTCTTCAGACTAAAAGAAAAAAAAAATGTTTATTGGTTTATCCAGATATTGTTTTCTTTCTTTTTTTTTTTTTTTTATTCTTTCAGATTTTTCTACTTTGATTTAACTTTCGAGGACGAAAGAGATGTCAGGATCGCCGAATGTAGTGACGAACGCCTGATGACGAGCGCCATCTGCTGGCCAACAGGCGTTGAGGCTTGTTAGACGGAGTGCAGACGAGAGGAGATGAGTCTGAACGAAAGTCAAGACGCGTGAGACGAGACGGGTCTCTGGACGAAAGACGAGATGGCACATGTGAATTAATCCTGCGACATATTCGACGAAATCTATTTAATGTTCATTTCTTTTATGTTAAAGTAATTGTTCGTCCTAAATGTAATTAAATGTGCGTGATTCTAAATAGTAGTGATTCCTGAGTCCTACATATATATATTCATTCTTTGAAAACTAAGCAAACTGGTTTCGAAAATAATGTTTACTTTTTTATTTTGTTTTTGTGCATTAATTAAAAGCGAGTATTTTTTTTCTTTAAATAAACATTTTGTTTATTTTCTTTACCTAAAAACATCTTTTAATTTTACATTACATGTTCAAATGCTTTTATCATTATTTCATACAGATAAAAAAAATTTATAATAAAAGCAGATTATAAAAGTGGCCCAAATCTTTTTTTTTCCTTGAATATTCTGAATAATATTTATTTATTTATTATAAAAATGAAAAGATATTAATTAAAACTGTTAAATTATTTTGAAATAATTTAGAAAAAAAAACACATCTCAGAATCGAACCCAGGTATCCAGAATGCTACGCCAGTGCCCCAACCACTACACTACTCGAGCGCTCGTTCGCGTAACACATTATTAGTATATAAGTTAATTTGAAAGTTTTAATGTTGACTATTGAGTCTTAATATTTTCATTAATAAACATTCTAAATGTATACTATCATTATACAAAATCTCATTCTGAACTCAGTTTTAAACCTCGTGCCTTCTCCTTGTTAATATCAGTTTTAAATATTTCGCTTCTGGTTTATAGTGTTGGCGGTAACTTGGCTTCTAACTACCACAGAAACAAAATTAAATTCTTTTTGGAATCTTAAATGTGTTGATTTAATACAAAATTATAAGGAAATTCGAAATTTTTTCGAAAACGATGATTTCAGGGTATGTGCATATCGCAAGTTACTAATAAATGTTAACATTCAGACAAAAGTTTTACCTGTAAAGCTAGCATTTCTTTCTTTGATAGTTTATCTTTAGAATATCCACTAGTTTCTTTTTAGATCTTAATTAAAATTTATTAAAACATGCAATTATGAATGATTATGCAATAATGCAATTATTATGCAGTGTTTATGAAATTTTACTATATAACATTTTCAATAAAGCAAACGTTTTAGTTTCACTATTTCATTCACAATGATGATTTAATATCTTTTACGGTATAATACGATTCGAATATTTATGATAAAAAAGAAACAACATACTGGAAATAATAAGGAACTTTATTTGCACTAAAATAAATACACAATTATTAATCGGTCAATAATGTTTATGTAAACACTTGTATTGGCGAGAAAAAATCACGTCAAGCTTGCAACCAAGCACTTGCAACACATTCGAGATTAAAATAAAGCAAATAACAAAATATAATGCAGTTACATCAGTTTAAAAGAAGCTTAATAACCAATTAAATAAATTTAATAGAATAACTAAACCAAACTATGAAATATTATTAAGTTTTAACACCAAAATCACTGAGTGATGGAGGTTACGAAATTTTAAATTGACTTAAAATGGATATAAACAGAATATGTTTATTGTACATACCTGTGAAATGATACAGGACAATTCTTAGAAGCTTTTACTTTGCATCCAATTGCACAGCAATAGTTAACCATGGCTTAAATAAGTTTTAAAAGCGAGAAAAAAATCTGCCATTGAAATATCATGGGGAGCGGAGAATGCGATTACAGTGAATACAAATTCTGTCCCCAGGTCACGTGATTTTATCTTGTCCTACACCAAAGTAGGGTTGCACTCCCTCTATCAGTGTCTCAGCTCTATGTTTGGAACAGACAAATAATATTCTACGGTGGTTCCGACAATCCTGCATGTACTGTGGATTGCGAATTCCCTTCCCCTCCGGGGGTGCGAAAATAATCACTCCGGGGGTGATTTATTTCACTGCTCCTTGCAAAATGGATCACGCAATGCGTTTCCTGCGGATCGGTTCTTGTTTATCAGCTGCGCGAGATTTAGTTGGCATGGTGATAATGAAACACGGTCTGGAAGAGATGATGCGCCATTTCGACATGATCTATCATTACAAAAATGTTACACGCAATGCTTTTATAATTCGGCTATCGTTTTCTGAATGAAGTGCGGATAAGAGCCGTAGTTAGATGTGTGATTGTCTTTTCTGAATAACAAATTCCGAACAGAAGTACTTCCGAAGAATGTACTGCTAATCTTAATTCAATGTTGTTACGAACTCTATGCTGACATTCAGGTTTTGGAAGCTCTATCAACGAAACCTTATGACGCTGCTGAAAGTGGCACAGAAATCACTCTTGTCATTTACTGTCGCACGGCAATAAGGGAATGTAAACAAAGTGTCGCGGGACTGCTTCATAGAAAGTTTTTACGGTTACATTTCATTCTTTGCCTCGCTTACCTAATTAATGGAGCTGCATTATAGAAATATTCTGGGGAGGGTTCCTTATCCCTCCCAAAAGTTCCTTCAGACAGACGAACGAAAACAAATCGAAAAGAAGAAAATTTGACAGAGTGCAAAAATAAATGTCGCTATATTAATAATCGCCATGGGTTGTTTTTTTTTTAACGAAAATCTATGTTCATATCTTCCCTAACAATTACTTTACAAAAATAGTCTTTGTATTACCTGAAGAGACAAAAAAATTATCTCAATTATATTGAGATGATCTTCGCCCAATGATATCCATTTCTTTCATGCGCAATTTTTTAAAAAACAATTAATAATATTTTTAATTTAATTTTATACACTATCTGTAACGATGCTTGTAAATGCTACGCTGGAATTCAATATATCCATAGAAACATTCAGTCACGTGTTTTCAATCCAATCCTTAACACCGCATCAGGAATTTTCGCTTCCGCTTTTTATTCCGCAATGCGTGTGCAGACTTCAGTTTGCAGCAAACTTAATCCATTGAATTGGTGTTTTTCAATCAATAAGAAGAAATTTTTAAAAATGCATTTCCATATTAATCATTTAATTGCATAAACTCAACAATCTAGGTGAACAAGCTGGTCGCTAAAGAAGTCAATAGGAAGAAAGTTATTAATATTCATTCTCCTCTATGCAATTTTTTGGCTAACAACAACAAAAAAAAAGAACTCTTTCAACTTTTATGTATAGAAGATTCTCAACTATTTGGTCATTTGTGGTGAAAAACAGGCCAGCAGATTAAAAAAAAGAATATGCTCAAATTATTTCACAACCCACCGTTACAAACGTCCTTTTTGTAAGCAATCCCGTTCTCATTCTCATTTTCTCTCTTCTTTCCAAGTGTTTCGGTCAGAACGAGTTATCAATGCAATGCCGAAACCAACAAGAATGCCACTTTCTCGCATACAGATGTGATCCCCCACCACTCTCAAAAAGTTGTGGACCTTGCATGGCATTGGTGGGCGATAGTTACGAAATAGAGATCTTTGACAATTTTAATAAATATATCTCATTGCATGTGTTTGGAATGCCTTTTTGCCGGTCGATTGATACCAAAATTTGACGCAAAGCTTTCGCCATTCCGTTATGGCGTTCACATCTATGTGGAAGTACAGAAGAGAAGATCGACGCTGTCCACCCTTAATGCGGCTCGAAATTTAATACGAGCCTGCATTTTAAATGCTGAATTCCTGAGTTATACTCGATTTCCTGCGAATGGATCTTGTTCAAAATTCGATAGAAATCTGAAAAGCTTGTCGCCAGTTCATACACTGAATGTCACCTTTCCAGTTCAACTTGGTTTTGAATCATTGTGTTCACAGACATACATGATATCAAAAATATGTCTTTCACGCATGCTCTCGAGGATTCGTCAAAATCTCGAGTTCAAAACTTTGAAGATTACAACACTTTCTCTATACTTTGTGTACGAGAAACCAAAAAGGAATATTCAAAAATCAAATTAGCCAATTGGAAGCGCCTATTAGTTTATTAGCGCCTATTGGCCTATTGGAATTGAAAATTTCTAATTATCGCCAGTGATGAATCGTCAGAAAACATTCACCAAGGATCACACGATAGATGAAGTAAAAATACTAGATTCAAGTCAAACTTTAATATTTCGTAACGATTATAAGCCAGTGCCATGCAAGGCGTCCTTTATTCACAGAATAGCCTACAAAGTTTTAGGAAAATCTCTCCTATTTTCCTTTCTATCTTTTTTCTCTGCTCCCGGCGATGCCACGTCATCAGAGCTCAAATCCATACAGAATAGCCTCAGCTTGCATCGATTCCAGATGCAAATAAACAATCGGTTCAGAAGAGCGTATTTTCCATGTCTAAATACACTGAAATTCCGCCGTTTCTAATAATCAATCATTCGCTTGTAGCAATCCGTTTGGAGGGTCCGACGGAAAATGCTAAAGAGGGGTGAAATCCTTCAGAATTTTTTTTTTAGATCATTACTTATACCGAATCGGCAATCTCTCTTCACAGTCTGGGGTGCTCTATTTTTTTCCATTCAGCGAGCTGTGGTCGAAGAACGTTACCCATTTCTTAAAGAGCAAATATCGCGTGCTGAGCATGACAGAGACACTCGATCTTCTGAAAGAGCAGGAACAATGTCCCGGATTAGGTGAGCAGGAAGTTGCAAGTGTATTTGAAATTCCCCCGACCGTCTCTTAACTCATTTCTGAAATGCAAGAGTGACACTGAACTTGCAGAGAACGAAATTTGAAAGTGAGGTGGAATGCACGTTGAAGGAGTGTTTTTTCACTCTCTCGCAAATGAGGTATAAAGGAAATAGTGTCATCGCCGAAACATTCGGATTCGAGATGGCGATGCATGACCACATTTCAGAACTCTCCGAGTTCGAGAAACATATTTTTTGGTATCATGTCTGCCTGCCACTAACGAAGATAACTAACATCACTTTGAGCTAGACATATGAAATTCGGCCTTTACACCAACACTGTAGATTTCTAGAAAATTCTATTCAAAGAAAATCTGTCTGTCACGCTAATAGAATATAAGTTAATACGATAACGACAAAAGAAAGAGCTAAATGAATAAAACTTGACACGCAGATTTAACATCTATATTGTAGGCAAATTTTGAATTAAACCCAATAAGAGGTTGACTGTCTGTTTGTGCTTTCGAAAGCGCCATGACTTAAATATATCAAATGTGTGGTTTTGGCATAGCTCTGCGCCAAAGCCTGATTTCATTTCGTTGGGAAAAATACGCGTCCGAAGCACAGATTCCCCTTCACGATGCGAGAAAGTTTTGGGGAGATCCGAGTGAGAGAAGATTAACCGTCGTTCCGTCAGATAACCGAAGACTCGTATGATTCGAATTGCCATTCATATCCAATGAAGGCTTGAAATAAAATAATGATAACTTTTAAAAGGAAGCTTAAAACATTAAATATGTACGAATGTTTTCAGTTACGTATATATATTTTAATTCTATTTAAAACAAATAAATAATACGAGCAATGTGATGTGGTCTGTTTTTTTTTTTGGGGGGGGGGGACTCATTGTATTCTTATAAAACTAAAGCCTTTTTAAGGCCTTAAGGCTGTACTGATCACTACAAGAGGAGTCTTCTGCATTGGATTTTAAATGTCTTGGGAATATTGGATAGTAAGTCCATTCAAACGGTGAATGATGCGAATCGTGAAATTTGAAATTAAACTAAAAATATTTCCATAGACAACCAAAAGCACTTTCTTAACTCAACATCTACTCACATGCGCATTCACATTCTCCAACACACGTGTTGCATCATGTTCCATGAAAATGGTGCACCTGTGCGTCATCTGAATCTGTAATGGACTGTTTCGAGCAGCAGCTGATATTCAGACATCTGCGAAAGCTATTCTATTGTGTATTAAATCGAAGGCCATAGAGCCTCCAGGTTGAATTCCCTTGACGTTCATCCATAAGTAAAAACTGAAACTTTTGAACAGCGGATGCAGTCTCCCGAAAACTTTTCCCACATATTTTTTAATAAAGATGAATTTGCGTTTGAGACGATTTTTTCCACAACCGATGGAAACAAACATTTGACATTGAATTGCCATTGCATACCAAATTCGATATATGTAAGTCAATGCGTTTTTGAATGATGACGTTCTTGAAGTACCGACCGACAGACGATCAATCTTTCTTGTATTTGATTTCAAATTTAAAAGGTATCTGCACTGTAGATGCTAAATCTGTGCACCGAATTTTATCCATCCAGCTCTCTTCGTTTTGTAGCCATCGTGTTATTTTATATATTCGACCGCCAGGGTAGAAAGACTTTCTCTGAATACGTTTTACCTAAAATGTGATAGAAAACTACACATTTGGTCTATTACAGTATTAAGTTTCATCCATTTAGCTCAAAGCTTTTGAGTTATTTTTGTCACAATGCCAAAAATGTGTTTTTCGAACTCATGGTAATCTGAAGCGTGGTAATCTCGTTCGAATATTTTGACGGTAACCAGACTTTTCTCCATACTTCGTATACTAGATAGTAAAAAAAGGAGCGTGAACTTAAGATTCTTCACCACGCCCACAAATGGCCACCAATACGTAGAGGAGGTACTCCAAGCCATCTTTTCATGCATGTGCCAAAGTTGAATCTGAAAATGTTGTCTAACAGAATTTTTTAGAAAAGTAATGTAAAATAGAAATTTTCATTGGGGCTAAAAATCTGAAAACTATTCGAGTCATATGAAGACTTAAAAGTAGATCCGTTTTGCTCAAACTTATACACATACAGAGCATATAAACGAAGTGTACAGTTGTTAAATATTTAATGATTTTGGGACGGAGTTTGAATTTGTGTTTTATGGCACAAAAGCCATCTTTTCTAAGCTGCAGCGCACTCATGGTAATAATATATTCATATCGATTTACAATAAAATCGAAATCTGGTACGTCTGCAAAATCCAAATATGCAAAAGTATTTAAACAAAATACCTGACTCATGAAAAAGAGAAGCAATGATGCAAGATATAACAATAACAAGGTGCCCCGCTTCGCCACAGCTTTTTGCAAACACCCTGACATGCGACCATTTGTCGACACGGCAGTTACACCAGAAAATGGCAACGGGATTAAGAAATGAGCCGGACCAAAATATTATTATCCTGTGATAGGATATCTTATGTAGGATTGTCACAGTTTAACCAATGAAAATTGTAATAGAAAATCTCGTGAACATTGCCAGAATGCTTAAGAAATAAAAAAAATAATTATTTGTAATGCACTTCAGGCATAAATATAGAGTCACATTAAAAAGGTTTTTTTCCCCTTTGTAACGTGATCATTTCTATCCTTGATTTTCACTTACACTCAAATTTAAAACTGGTCACTAAAAATCAATTTCAAACAAATGGTGATCCACTCACAGAAAAAAAAGCCCAATGACAAATACTAAATAAAAATAATGCTGAAAGAAAATAATGGCAAGAGCTTGCAACTGAATCGATTATATTAGCAGCAGATCTCAACTCATTCATTTTTGTTACAATCTGGCAAAAAAAAAAAAAAAAAAAATGGTAATAAAACGCAAATTTTACCCTCCTATAACCAATTGTTATTCTCTTGGCTTTGTTTCGTCTTCTATCGAGCTCTGTCCTTCTAGCCTTTGTTTCCTTGCCTGTAGTATCTTCTCTATACATATTGCTCATGAACACGCACAACTAATCATTAAAATCGGATTAAAGCAAATAGTAGTATATAAACAGAAAAAAAATTTAAAAAACTGTTGAAAAATAATAGAAATAATCTATACCATGAAAAGAGAATATGACGAATCAGTGAATAGTAAAAATTGCAACATCAGCTTATTGATCATTGTTACAATCCAGCATAAAAAGTGTAAATAAAATATGAAGTTTATGATCTCACAACTCATTTTTTTGTTCATACTTAACATTATTTACAAACATAAAAAGAACTGGTTCAGTTGCTTGACGCCAAACTGAAGTTGATTTCACATCAGCGGGGATATTTTTAAAATCCATCCAAAATTATAGATGGCACTGACAATCATATATACTAATATTTCTTCCCCAACTCAATTATTAGAAGTGCAGATCATCGAAGAATGCAATTTAAAGTCATTCTAAAACACAATTATTTTGCAGTTACACTATTCGGTACTTAAACACAACAAAGGAAAACGAAGGATTTCATAAATCTGATAAGAAATAACTTAAAAACGCACATTTACTGTAGAATTAGAATAGAATGACAATAAAATTTTAATTTTCTATTTTTACTTATTTTTTTTCCTACTCTAACATTTCATAATTTATCATTATAAATATTATGCAACTCCGAAATTTTTCCCCGCCTTTTTTACCATGCAAAATGCTTTACATGAAATCAAAATTTAATTAAACTAATGGATTAATTGCTAGTTTAGTCTCGAAAAGATTAAAATGGTATATTATCATTAAAAATATACTGTACAAAATGTGAAGGCTAGAAAGACAGGAAATGAAAGAAGAAAAAAAAACGACGGGACGATCTTTCTGACACTTTCTCTCATACTCTCCAGTCAAGGTTTTATCCTTTCTTTTCCGCTTAAAACTGCGAATTTTTGGGTAAGGCCGAAAACATCTCGCATGGCACTGGGGAACAACATTTAAGAAATATATCAAATTTCTTCGATTAAAGTCGCGGCGTTCATAAGTTATTGCATTGGATAGTACAAACCGACAGACGGTCAACCATTTGAGAGATATGGTTCAAAATCTATATTTTAGATGTTGTCACCTGTGCATGATGTATGTCTCGATTGGAGGTGGTGGGACAACGCATGCTTCATTGACAAGCTCGCCAGGGACTGAATGGTGCCTTCCGTTTTCCCTCGGGAGCAGAGCGGATCGCTTGCTTGATCCCGCATCAATCGAATGCCAGGAATTGAGTCAGGAGAAATCTTGCCTCCATCTCTATCTCCCGGATTCTAGAAACGTCTGCTTTTGAATAACATGCGCAGTTTTTCATAAATTTTAAGAATGTTGACTGATTTTTTTCGTAATCAAGAGGGAATGGTCTCTAGAAAATGTTCTCGCATAAAAATGCTATCGCCAAAGAGCCCTTGCATGTCTTTGATGTACAATTGTTACAAAATATTAACCTTTGTTGTGAATTTAACATTTACACTCGGTTTATCCTGTGATTTTTGTCGACTTATTTTTCCACGATCAAGATAATTTTTTAGACGACTGAATCAAAAATTTGGCCCAAAACTGCATTTATAGCCGCAAAATCAGTCACTGTTGTTACGTGCTTCTAAAAGTACAGACCGACAGACTATGAACTTCTTGTTGGATTTGGCTCAAAATTTGAGAGGCGTCGGTTCTGTAGAGGTTTGTGGATCCATTTTGTTTTGTAGTCACCACGTTAACTTATGTTCGAACAGCCGGGCGGAAAACGCAATTTGTCCAAAATAGGATGGAAATCAACAAATTGGATGTGCATCCGTCTACCTCAAAGTGTTTTCGAGTTATCTTTGTTATAGACGGATATAAAACGTGAAGATGAGCTAAAATCTCGCTTCCGAAATTATTTGACGATAACAATGTTTTCTCAATACTATGTATACGAGAAAATAAAAATGAAATTCTGTCAATTTCACCTTTCGCCACACGGTAAGTTTCAATGCAGCTACAATTATAAACTGATATAAATTCCCGGAGCATCACTCATGGCACTGCGGCTGCTTGCGGTCAGGCTTAGTTTGATTTGATTTCGTTCCGTTAACCTTCCTTCTGACATAACTTGAGATCTTCTAGCCTCCAGTGAGGGAAAGTGTAGAAGGAAATGGATCGGAGTAACTTCCATCCATTTTATTTTCTTTCAGAAAAAGAATTGTAATCAATAAAAAAACCGATCACAAGATTTTGACACATATCCACATTTCAGGTCTCCCCGAGTTCGAAAAACACGTTTTTAAAAAACGTCCGTCTGTCTCTGATAAAGATGTTCCAAAAACGTTTTGAGCTAGAAAGATGCAATTTAATATACATCACATTTGCAGATTTCTATCAGGTTTTGAAAGAAATTCCTTCAGAGGAAGTTACGACTGTCTGAATGCGAGTTCACGTTACTATAAAAGTTAAAAGTGCCAAATAAATTTTCGTTCACAATTTTAGCATCTAAAATGTGGATTCTTTTTAAGTTGTCAACTCAATCTGTCAAGGAATTAATTGTTTGTAGTCTGTATTTTTTCAAGCATGTCAATGCAATGACACAAAAGAAAGTAATTCGGTGTTATGACTACAGTAGCGAATCTGACAAGTATTTATTTCATTCGTTCGGAAAAAGAGTTTTCCAAATTACAGGGTTGGCAAGAAATAAGTTATCCACTTCAGAGGGCTCTATTGGGCCAAATAAGATAAAATTTGAACTACAGATTATTCAGGTGTGCTCTTTACATTTATTAATTAAAAAAATTAGCACAAAATTCACCAATAGATGGCGCTGTAATACAAATGACATTTATTTTCATATATTGAAAATGTGAAACGTAATTTGCGTTACAGCTCATGTCTATTACCATTTTTCTTTGGAAGAAAAATTCGGATTCAGAACAAACATTAGTTTCTTCTCTGTTCGTCATACCTACGTTGCAAGAAAAAGCGCTACTGGTGAAATTGTTTTACCAGAACCAACAAAACTCCGTTGCAGCTCTAAAGGAATTTCGTCGTATGAAGAAGATATGAAAAGGTCCAATGTCTCCAGGTACCCTACGCAATATGAGGCAGAAATTTGAAAACACTGGGCATCTTGGCATTCTTCCAGGTAGATGATGAAAAAATCCCGTCTTCCAGCGTCGAAAATGTTGCGACCGCGCTCGTTGAAGCCAGAAGTCAGTTGCCGCACAATAGTGTGAGTTTGCCAGTTGTTTCCCGTGTTCTGGATATGCTGTATTCAACTTTACGAAAAATCATACGGCAGACTTTGCATTTTTATTTATTCAAAATCAAGTCTGTGCACATGTTGCAGGAAGAGGACTTAGAGGTCTGTAGAACTTTTGCACTTCAGTTCCTTACTCGTATGGTGGTTGACACAACTCGTCCATGGAACATTCTGTGGAGTGATGAGGCCCACATTTGCCTCAATGGGCAACTTAACACCCACGACTGTCGAATTTGGGCAGAGGAAAACCCTCAAATTACCCAGGAACAACCCCTGCATCCTGAAAAAGGGACAGTGTGGTGATGTTTTACAGCTACCTTTATCATTGGACCGTACTTCTTTGAAGAGATAATTTCAAATGGAATCCAAATCTGTTCTGTCACAGGACAACGGTACCATGATATGCTGAGGAATTTTGTAATCCCAACTCTTTTACAGCGTGGATGCCTTCAAGACATCATTTTCAAGAAGGATGTTGCACCATCTCATATTGAACGTCGTGTAAAGCGATTGTTAATACAGCATTTCACAGAAGCATGAGTTATCAGCCGTCATTTCCCAATAGCATGGCCTCCTCGCTCGCCGGACACCATCCCTTGCGACTTTTGGTTGTGAGTCTATTTGAAGGATAATATCTACCGCCAAAGGCCGTCTATACCAGATCCGAGGGATAACATTCGGGTACATATTAATATTCCGGTAGACTCACTCCGGTCATCTATTGAAAATATGGTTCTCCGATTAGAGCATATTGGTGAAAATGAAGGAGGACATATTGAGCAATTTTAATTTGACTTTATTTTACAATTATAAACCATATTTAATAGTTTTATGTGTATTACAACGCCACCTAATGGTTAAATTTTTGTACTAATTATTTTTATTTTTTTATTTAAAGAATGTAAAGTGCATCATCTCAATAATCTGTACAAATTTTATCTCATTCGGATCAATAGAACGTATTTTAGAGCCCTCTAAAGTGGGAAACTTATTTCTTGCTGACCCTGTACATATTCGATTTTCCGTACTTGTGTATTAAGCAGTCTCCAACGATGAATCACGAAAAGAAAAACCCCACCAAAGGCTTTAATGCCTTTGGCAAGCAAAGGTTAAGCATTTCGAAATGAGTGTTCACAACTGCCATGCAGTGAATATATAAGTACGGGTTCATTTGGTATATTTTGAAGAATGCAATTGTTATTGACTTTGAAAATAAAAGCCCGAGTTCAACTTTTATAGCCTCACTCAATATCCACAATTTCATGCCAGGGAAAAGGATAACACATTTATCAGAGAGTGTACGAGAAACCTTTCGGGAGAACTATTATTCTATTATTCAAACCGATCTGAGCCTTCGACTGCGATGGTAAAAGATTCAGTGAGAAAATGTGAACGTTCATATTCCATCCAAAATGAGTGTCCAGAGAAAAAAAAACTTTTTATTATTAAGCTGTGCCATTGTGAAAATTCTCCGTTTAAAGTATTTTCCATTAGATTCATGTACCACTTTCTTTTCCATTAAAAACAGTTGGCATTGTTTTCTGCAACGACTCAAGGGCTATTTCATTAAAAAGTTGTTAGCTAATTGAAACTTATCTTGTAAAAAAGAATATCGCTACGGTGTTTATTTTTAACAAACTCTTAAATTCTGTAACTCGGTATATTTTTTTTATTTATTTCATATTTATTGATCAGCAATATCAAAGGGATCAGAAGTCGAGTATCGTTTTGCCCATCTACTATCAATGGGACCAGAATCAATTGTCATAAAATCGAATCACTCATCTTTCTTTAGGTTTAATGGATTCCAAATTTTGTTCATATTGATCCACCACTTCTGAAGAATGTGCAGGTTGAAGAACAACTGTTCCCGAGTTGAGAAACAGAACAGATCTTTATACGATGCAATCGAAGTTTTCTAGTTATACTTCTTAGATAAAGATCTTTGTTTTCAATGATAAAACATTAGTTAATCATTAATGATTTCTGTGAAAAAAACAATAAGAAAAATTCGAATTTAAGAATGCAATAAATCTTGTCTATTACTTAGCTTTTGTTCAATCATTTTCAAAAGAATTTTATTATATTATTTCTTATACTGAAGAGATAATCAGCAAAATTTATTGGTAACAGTTTTCCTCTTTAGAAAAAAAAAATGAATAAAATAAAGGAAAATATTGTAAAATTTAAAATATTTCCCATAAACATTATAATATATCATAAAAGTATTTTTTTCAGATTTTTAGTAAACATTTTAATTTCATAACATATTAAGCACCTTCGACTTATTATTGATATTATAATTTTTGCTGCAAAATTAAAATCTCTCGAATTTTCTTTAAAAGCTTGAAAAAAAACTGGAATAATAATGCATGAGATCTTCGGCATAAAAAATAATATTAAAGAAAGAAATCTTTATGCAAAATTTCTGCTAATATATGCTTTATGTAATAATGTACGGGAGATTTCATTAAATTTCAACTTGAGAAAACAAAAAATAAAATATAAATATAAAAATACGCAATATAAATTTTTTTAAATTATATTTAGCAAACGAATAAAATCATATAAGAATATTCTTTTCCCTAACAATTGACAATTATCTGTTGAAAAAAAATTAATTAAATTATTTTTTAGTGCCTCTTGAACCCTTAAGTCAAAAATTTGAAGAAAGAAATAATCTTTTTTTTTTTTAATTTCTTTATTCACATTTTTTTTCTGCCCTCGTAAAGGTTTGAATGTTATGGTCATTTATAAGTTTAAACTGTTCAAACTATAAATAGCGAATGCTTCAAAATAATACAATATCCAACTGAAATTCAAACAAAAAACTAAATAGAAAGCATCCACATTACAACAATATATTTCTTGCTTATATTTTTAATCTTGTTATTAATAGAAATTTAGTGAAAAAAATTCATTGAAAGTTCAGATTTATTCCATCTAATTTTTAGTTTGCCTTAAATTGTGGCTTTGGTTCTTTACTGCATCGTTGGTGCAACCGAAAGGTATGTAATAATTTAGTTATTTTTTTAGTAGGAATAAAGCATTAGAACGGAATAATATTTAGAATCTGAGATATTTCAATAAAGAATAATTTCATACTCTTTTTATGCACTAAATTTTTGATTATACAGTGGCTCCCAAAATTGAGTATACACTATACTCTTTCTTTTTTAATTTTATTCTTTTTGATCTTAACATTCCTATTTATGGCTAATAATTATAAGAACGACAAAATATACATTAACAAAAGTATTAGGCTAAAAAACAAAAAGGAGGAATCCATAATATTTTTATTACAGTAATAAAATCGCAAAATGGAGTATACATCTAGCAAAATCTGTCAACAAAAAGAGAAAAAGATAAATTAATATTTTGTTGCATGTCCTTTTGCATTTAGAATAGCTTGTAAACGGTGTGGCATTGAGTTGACAAGAGTTTGAGTTGTTTCGCCGGATATTTTCGACCATTTTTCTTGTAGTACTCTTTTTAAGTGTTCCTTGCCCCTAATATCGTGTTTTTGAACTGATTTTCCTAATTGTGCCCACAAATTTTCAATCACATTGAGATCTGGAGATTGAGGAGGGGTGTGCAATTGCAATTTACAATTATACAACACTCATAACTTAACTATTTTAACTGTATGCTTCAGGTTGACATCTTGTTGAAAAAGAAAACTTGACCCTAAACCCAAATTCTGGGCACTTTGTTTTAAATTGTTCTTCAACATATCCAAATATTTAATTCTGACCATGATTCCATCAATGAAAACTAAATTTCCCACTCCTTTTGTAGACACACAGCCCCATACAAGAAATGAACCCCCTCCATGCTTGACAGAAGGATTGGTGTTTTTAGGAAGAAGTTCAGAATTGGGCTTTCTCCGAACATAAATTCGACCATCACTACCAATAACATTGAACTTACTTTCGTCACTGCATATTACTTGTTTCCAGAAGTCAGGAGGCTTTGAAATATGACTTTTAGCAATGAAATTCTTTTCTCTCGATTTACTTTGGAAATGAATGGTTTTGTTCTGGCTACGCGACTATATTATAATTTGCTTCTCGAATTACTCTTCGAATTGTTCTTGAAGTAGATGTAGCAATTTTTTGTAGCACTCACCTTAGGATTGTTTGCTACCTCTCGAATAACTCTTCTCTTGGTCGTGGCACTGAGGATTGCTTTTCTTCCTCTTCCAAGTTTATTAGCAATTTGTCCATACATTTTATACTTCTGGATAATTTTTTGATCGCATCCGCGACTTCGTTGAATTTTCCTTGCAATTTCTCGTATAGATTTACCATCTTCAGACAATCGAATAATAAGTTTCCGAATTTCAACATTTGTTTCATTTCTGGAGCTCATTGTGATAACCAAAACGTTTGTTTTCGCTTGGAAATCAATGATTGCCGATTAAAGTAACGAAACTATTTTACTTATTCATTTGGAAATAAATAATGGTAGTCAAGTCGCATATTTTATAAGGTGTACACTCAATTTTGTGACTTTGAAATCTGAAACTTTGACATAAAAATGACTGCAATAAAAATATTATTGATTCCTCCGTTTTGTTTTTTAGCCTAATAGTTTTGTTAATGTATATTTTGTCGTTCTTATAATTATTAGCCATAAATAGGAATGTTAAGACCAAAAAGAATAAAATTAAAGAAGAAAGAGTATAGTGTATACTCAATTTTGGGAGCCACTGTAGCTTTCTAGAGTAATGAACCTCGACAGAGTTTTTTTTTCTTCTTTTACAAATTCTTTATATCAGAATAATTCATTTCGAAAATTGTATTTCCGAATACAGAGAGAAAAGTAGTGTCATTTATAATCTAGCGATTTCTTAAAATACGATCTAGAATACTTTATTCCTAAATTTTACTAGTTTGCACAGATAATTACAAACAGCTAAAAAAATTCTTACCCTATGGATCGAGCGAAAGCTTAAAGATACGCTTTAAAATTTGAAATTCATGATTTTTACTTTATAAGCATCACAAACAATTCTATATAGAAATTCTATTCGCTATGTGAACAGATCAAAGCCCTTTCGTCTTTCCTTCGATTCTTTCCAATCGAATGGAAAATAAGACGAGATGGACTTGATTTTAAAACCTCGATTTCTTTTGTGAATCTTTTAAATTTTGAAACAAAGCTGATATTGATTAAGTTTCATCGCTCGGCGGCATTCGAATGATTTCATTTCCGCCGGTAATTTGCATCCAGTTTATAAAAGGCAATAATTGATTCCATTCAAAACTGTTCGAGCGAAATCCCATCCCTTAGTGAATGCGCTGGAAGAACAATAGCTTAACAGAAGGTTCTGATAAATCCACAAGTAGTAAAGATTTGGATTGCCAACTTCTCCTCCCGGGGAAAGGGAAAATTTATTAGCTAGGAAAAGAAGCTGGTCTTTTAAAAACCAAATAAACTTCAATTAAATTAGGATTAAATAAAAACTGCATAAAATTAAAATTGCTTACTCATATATGCGACAAGGAAAATGATATTGAACCTTTTCTTCTGTACTGCAACGGATATGCGTCTGTTATTGAAACCAAAGACCTTTCTGTTATTGACGTCCTTCAAATTTTGATTCGTAAAAGTTGATTGATAACAACTGTAGATTTTTCTTCAATAGCTGATGCCAAAAATAAAATCAACTAGCCGCGCTTTTCTTAAATTAGAAGGTGGTGGCTTTTGTTAAATATTCTGATATTTATTAAAATCACTAAATTTATTCGAAAAAGTCAACTTGTATATGCTTGCGCTTCAAAAAATGACAGTAGGGAAATAAAACATATACTAATGGTTATTTATTTGTATTTAATGATGAATGTACTAAAGTTTTTTTCGACAATGTACATTTCAGTGTTGGGACTATGACATGCACACGTCAAAATTTTCAGTTGGACCACGCTGTTCGTTGAATCGGCCCGCCATCATTCGTTCCATTCATTGCTAATTTGATTGTGATTTCCGATCGTAAAGAATCCGAAATATGAGCCACTCCTGCACTGCAGCTTTAAAGCAGATGCAGAAGCGAATAATATTTCTAGCATGAAACCATATCGAAGCGAAAGTGGAAATATCAATATGCTTCTATTTCATAAGCTTACATTTTATATTCTATTCATTAAATAGAAAGGCGACTTATAATATTTGTAATTTATTGTGTTAACTGTTTCATAAATTTAATCATATTTCTTAATTTATTTTTAATGGTGTCTTAAACGAATAAATATATTTTCTTGGACACCTAGTATTTTAAAAGAGACAACACATTTGATTGGATATTTTGGCTTCCTCTAAATGATTGAACAACGCATAAATGGCAAATTTCAAATTTCACATTTATTACCGGCAAAGCCATTTACAGTTGATGACTACAACATTGAGACTTGCTTTCACTCCAGAAACAGTAGAAGGATTGAACACGAATTTGACCACTTATATAGGTTTGGTGTGACATGACTTCGACAGTCATTTTGATACTGGAATGCCCGACAAATTAAAGAGAAAACTTTGAATGGATCTTACTTCTTATCGCTATCTTCTGCTCAAATGCAACGAAAACTGTACATTCTATGAAAACAGGTCTATGAGAAGCGAACCATTTATAATAACACTGAGAGAAAACAATCATGGAATTAGTCATGCGTAACAATCCCCAATCTCCAGAAGAATTACCCCAGAAAGTTATGCTCCGTTGCTGGTAGGATTGGTAGGGACATTAACTATTACGAATTGTTGCTACTTAATCAAACAATTAGTTTTGTTAAATGTCAGCGCCACCTGGACAATTTGAAGCGAGCCGTTAACCCGAGACTCTCAGAATAGGTCGATCATAAATGGATGGACTGTCTTCAAGATAACGTTAGATCGTCTCCAAACGGAGATTGGCGAGACTTGGTTTGAATGTCTTATTGCAACTTCCATATTGTTCTGAGTTGATACTTTTGTATTGTCACTTATTCAGCTCTTTATAAAATTCACTGAAGGAAAGAACTATGAACGACACTCTGGGCAATTGTTTTAGACATAAACAAAGGGCACTGAATGAAACTTCCTGAAAGAGAATAATATCATATAGTGATAATTGATACATTTCAATGTTAATACAAAAAAAATTTCAATTTTTAATCAATTTTTAAAAATTGGCGGAGACATTCTGGACAACTTATTATTTGTGGCCTTATCTCAATTATCTGAATATCCAGTTTAAATAATGAAAAAAATTGTTTTGTTCAATCTCATTCTGCTGAAAGATTTACTAAACACATAAATGAGAGAATTTTTCTCCAATATAATAAACAAAATTGTTTTTTATGTGAAATCAGAGAACACTTTAAGAGAGCTTTCATTTCAAATATTTTGTAAAATAAAGCAACGAAATCAACCTTTTGCCAGAAATGTTTATCATCTGAAGGCGCATCATTTCGAAAGTCAAATGACGATAACAACAACACCGATGAAGGAAATTTCGACCTCGTTGCATGATGATGTTTCATCGGATCCGAGTACGTCGGTCGTAGAGTTCAGTGTTCTTTCTAGATCTCTATTAAATGTTGATCTAAATACATTCAGAAGAAGTCTGTCTATCCAGTCGTTAGAATATAAGATAACACGATAGCTGCATGCAACACGAAGATATATATATATATATTATCCTCGGAAATAAAATGAATATCATTGAAAGGATATTTTTCAAAACGAATGTAAAAATGGATAAATGAGGCGATAGTTTGCGTCTAAATAATGGAGGCTGAAAGTTAGATTCATTTTTAGTTTATTAAAAATGAAACGAAAATTTTGAAAAATTCTTTTATAACAAACAACCGCCAAATAAAAAAAAGTGATTACATACCGACCTTAATGGTTCGGAACGTTGTATTTCGTGCATAAATCTATTTACAGAAAGTAAAACCAGCCTAGAAACATTATCAAGTGAAATATATTTTGCCGTTGTGAGAAGCTGCAAATGAATTTTTTGGGAAAAGGTTCTATTTTTTAGGTCTCCAGAAGGAATTCTTCATTCACTCATTGTGCTTCATTGTTTCTCCTTTGTGCAAAAGCTAAATGTGTACAGAAACTTAAAAATTGAAATTAGGAAAGGCAATCGAATGATTCCATGGAATATATTTTATTAATAAGTAACCCTCATTAAAAAATCTACTTAGTATAATTTAATGATCTTGGGTGTTTTGATTTACTGTCCACTGTTACCTTCATCCGCATTCAGTGTCACATGAATGTGTGCTTTTTAAAGTGGCTATTTTTTTCCCAGCCGAATTAAATGCATTAGTAACATGAGAATTTATTGGTAATGAAATATAAACACTCGATTCATATTCCTTCGTAAAAATTTACAAAACATTTTCTGTTCTATACAATAATGCTTGATATTTTAAGTACAAAAAAGATATAACTTTTAACCTTTTTTTTCAGTGTATTCTCATAGTATAAATATTTTGATACGTTGCACAGGTAATTCATGAAGCCTAGAAGGTGAAGAAGCCGTAAAAGTGTCAGACTTCTGATTAGCCACGTAACATCAAATAGAAATTAAAAAATACGCTAGGAAAAATGACACAAAATTTAATACACATATAAATATTTGGCCATCCATTGAAAGTCAATAATAATTGCAAAAGAAGAAAAGAAAAGGAATTTTAGATTAAATGCATAACCATGTGACTTATAAATTCGAATGTTGCGGTATTCGTGGCCCTTTGCATGGCTGTGAATGCATACAAAGGATCGCGTGGCATCCGCGAATTTTTGATGTTTCTTGGAATAGTTTCTTGTACTAACATTTCCAAATATGTAAGAGCTTAATTGCAAATGAATGTTTTGAAATATGTCTGATTAAATGACTCCCATTTTTGCACTAAAATTAAGAATTTTAATGAAAATGTATGGCTAGAAATACCTTACGTACTATTTTCGAACAAATCTAATAGCTTTCGCTGAAAGTCAGGAGAATCCAGAGCAATATATTCCCTAAGCCTTGAATTGGCCAGTTTCAAGTGATTTCATTCATTGATCCAGATTCATCAAGCTCGTCTCTCCCTGCGAGTTGAATGAATGCACCGTTTATGGAAATACTTTTTAAAAAAATGATAACCTTGTTCGCGTGTTTGTCTTTCCCTTGAGGGAGCGACCTGTCTCCAAATGAACTAAAAGACAAATGAACTATGAGCATCAATAAGTGAAGTGAAGTGAAATGTAATTTTTTTTTTCACTTTGTCATAAAAGGCAACACATTTAAATGTAAGATTGCGTTGCAATAAAATGGACGTGTGAAAAGTGTTGCGTAAATTGAAAAATTTTATAGTATTTAATGGTGATGTCGTTTTTCCTATCAAAGTTCAAATGAGCTTCGTATTTTCGAAAAAATCATTATTATTTTATATAATGACAGAGGCAAGCAGAAAAAGGTGCCTGAATAAAAGCAAAATACCAAAAGTTTTAAAAAAAGCATTTTACTTCATTTTTTCAATTTCTGCGTGAAAATAATGCGAGTGCAAAAAAAAAAAAAAAATCACAATCATATATAGTTTATTTATAAATAACAAAACTAAATCCTTATGATGTCAGTCCATTGATAGTTGGCAAAGCACGCTGCAACGACGCATGAGATAAAAAATTATTTTGTCATGAGCAGAAGATGACTTTTTTCACTTCGCTTCCGCAACATTTAATTATATTAGCAACAAGTTTTCTGGCATTGATTTGTGTATGTGATAAGCGAGGCACCGCCGTTCCAGATTTGAAGGGTTAACATTTCAGACAAAGAGAAAGAAATCCCTTTTACGACAGATCGTGGAATTGAGATCGTCACAGAAAGGTTCTTTGTCAAAGAATTCAACAAAAGAGAAGGACGCATCAGATAAAGCACGCGACACAAGCTCAATGAAATGCAAATTTATGATGGCACAAAATAGAAAATTTATGATTAAGAGCATCGCAAGTCTTATTCATGATGGGATGGTATTAGGTTAGGATTTCGTAAGAATAGG
Organism: Argiope aurantia; assembly: GCA_026543865.1. NCBI lineage: Eukaryota > Metazoa > Arthropoda > Arachnida > Araneae > Araneidae > Argiope > Argiope aurantia. Next base: position 110,303 of record JAPMOR010067772.1, on the reverse strand, counting down.
CGGCTTTTGGGGCACTTCATCTTTGTTTTCAACGCGTTCACTGTTACGACTCAACCTTGACATCTGGATCACCTATCCAATTGGATGACCCCCTCTTAATTATAGCAGAGACGGGGTCATCATTTGGCAGAAAGAAGGTGCGACCCACGGGAGATGCTCATAGCAGTGCGTTCAAGTCGTAAGAAGCGTGTATTTATAGCTGCGTTTCTGATTATCGAGAATCGGCATACCTTTCAGCATGTGATGCGCGCATTCCGCTGCATTTGCAGTTTTTCGGTCTTGTCTACTCTGGTCTGCTCAGGACGCTGCACCACCAAAAGCGCGTTGCAGACCTTGACTGTCCAAAATTATCTATAACTAACTATCCAAAGAAAAGTGAAAAATGGACAATATCCAAATAACACAGTTCCAGGAGAATAAAATGCGCACCGTGTATCACTTTGAGCGACAAGTGCTCGAATATTTAAATCTAAAAGTTTCTTGTCGATATCAAGTCCATCATCGTAGCTGTCACGCTGCATACGACTTGTTCATTGCGCATTCTCAACTTTCTGCTATTGTAAATTGGCATTCCATTAAACTTGTGTTGCATGCTTTATCCAGCGCATTCTTTTCTTTTATTTCATTCTCTGAGAAAGAACTTGCGTTTGCGACTCCAGGATCTTTTGTAAAAATAGATTTGTTCCTGTGTTTCTGACCTACATTTATAGTTTATGTAAAGACTTCAAGAAATTGCAATTTTCTGGTATTTTTTTATGATAATGCATGTATGTTTTGACAGTCATATTGATATATTTTAGCATAAAGGTAAATTTTTCTTTCAAGAAAGATCTCCTTCCAGAAAAATAACGAAACCAAAAGGATTGTTAAATTTTCTGTCTGAATCCTTTCAAAATGTTTGCGTGTGTGTAAAAATTTTGAAATCAAACACGGTTCTTTTAAATGCTTTAATTTTTAACAGATAAATTTTTCAAATAACTCTATTACAATAATTTTATATCTAAGCAGAGTATTCTTTCATGGCCACATGAATTCAGCACTGCCCGATTAATCAGAAGATGAAAAGTTCGAAAAATAAAGAACCATATTTCTACAAACCCCTAATTTTCTAAAAAACACATAAAAATGAAGCACAAAAATTCCGATCACAAATGAATTTCATTTAAAACGTGAAAAGGCAGCGATTCATTCATGAAACGATGCGCTTACAGGGGGCAATGACTCAAACTGGCTGTCTTGCGGATCGAGATACGACTGAGTGCGCCGCTGAACGGTAGATTGGACGCGGCTTAGAAATGTGGTTTTAGCAAACGTGAAGACGACCCCTGTTTCCGTTAAGATTGGAGTCCGGAACATCGAACCTTACAAGCAGTCCATAAACAGGAATCTCGTGCTTTTCTTATAATTGTCATCTCTACTTATACTAAAGGGGAATATTTTCCTATGTGTGTCTGCCTACAGAAGAGACTATTTCGTATGGGGCTACCAAATTTGGCACAAATATGTTTTGGAAGTAAAAAAGGAAGAGTTCGGAGCTATTTTTAAAAAAATATTTAGAAATTTAATTTATTCAAATTTAAGAGATATTTTGGAGGTCTTCTTCTATAACTTCAGAAAGTGTCATGACATAAATTACTTTTACGCCGTTTTAAAATTCAAAAATTGTCTTGTTGCTGATATCTAACCAGTTTTTAAAAAAGTGTTTTTTGTACAATTTTCAACAATGATCTGAAAGGAAAATTCACATCGTTTTTATTATTTATAAAATATGTCATCGCGTGATTTTCTTTTATCGTTAGAGCTTAAAGCAAAAGTTTATATTTATTATCTGCTCAGTTTACAAGAAAAAAATGAAACTAAAGTTACAATAACATTATAGACAATATGCAATTAGAACAGATTGCTATACTTTTATGTTTTAACTCATTTTTGAAGTAAGATCGTTTATTTTCTGAACCTTCATATCAAAGTAGTTAAGGCTGTGCGGATGAGTTTTAAAACCACTTAACGAAGAAAGTATATTTTTAGGCTTTAAAAATAAATTTTCTTCTTTAAGCTATTTAAAGATTAAAAAAATATTAATTAAAAATTCAATTAATACTTTGATATAAGTGGCTTAGGAAATGAATCAAGTGTAAAAGATTTAATGAAATTATCCTCGCACGACATTTTGCTGAATTAGAAAAATTCATGTTCACAATCAGAATAGGTATTGGGTTATTGAAATTCATCTCTATTCAATTTGGTGCTTGCGGGAGGAATCGTGAACTTCAGGTGACGCATGAAATACTTTGGTACTTATGTGAATAATTCCTTACGCATGCGAGCCGTTAATGAATGAGCAGCGGTGCTTCATCAGGACAGAAGGTTTTAGGGTTTCACCCATCGATAGCCTAAGATTTTTGATTTCAAAGTCAAACATGAGGCTTGTTGCAATTCAAAAAGATTAAATAATCTTTATGTAGTATAAATTCCGTGTTGTTCTGCGAATAAAAGATTATCTTATGATTCGACAGATAGAAGTATCACCCCCCCCCTTTCACACACTCTTCTACCTTCTGCCATTCCATTTGATAATACTCCGCCAGAAATGAATATTATATAAGCTGTGCAATAAATAATCTGTTGCTTTCATCTTTCTTACATGTAAGCTAATAATGATTGGGCCATCCATAAAAAAATATTAATTTTAATAACAGTTAAAAAAATGTTTAATAACAAATTGTGTAATAAATTTAATAACAGTTAAAAAAAACTGGCCTGTAACAGAAATAAAAAGGATTATCCAACAAACCAGATGTGTTTCTACCCAGACTGCAAGAATCAAAACCACAACTCATAAATGAAATCAATGAAAGATTTAGAAAAAGTCCTTAGAGGACAGAAATGAGCAATAGATGGGAGAAGAGGAAAAAGAAAGGAATCAATTTGTCGCGCTTTAAACCAGGTCTGGTCTGGTTGCAGCTCTAGCGCCTCTGAATTTTGAAAGGTTGCTCTCGTCTTCAAAGAATCAATCAGTTGTGTGTGCAGAAATTCTGTGTTGTTGTTTGTGAAATTGTTGTGTTTCTCAGAGTGAAAATATAAATTATATATAAAAAAAAACCCGAAAATATAACCTTAAAAAATAATTTAAGGCAGACCACAGTTCTGCAACCCTTATGGACGAACCATCATTGCATATTTGTAGAATAAAGAATGAAAACCACTGCGTTTCTGAATGGATAGAGAAATTAAAATGCATTTCAGACAAACCTTTTGTCACAAATAGTTTAAATTTAGTATCTAAATTCCTTTCTTTTTAGCGTTATTTGGGTACAATTCAAATAAGGTATCAGAATTTTGAATTATTTGTAATTGAATTTTTGGATTATTTAAATTAAGTATAAAATACTTTGAATAAAGAATGACGAAGAATTTTGCGTCAAATGTTTTGACACAAAAATCTTCATCATTTCACAACAGATAAACTTGAGTGAAGTTAAATTTCAAACGCTACCTGTAGTATTTGGATACATTCGGTGACGTCATTGGAATTTTTAAAAAATCTTAATTGCAGAAATGTTTTCTTTTAACTGGTCGTAGCACGTGAGTACCGAAACATTTTTTTTTCTAATAGATCGTTCAATTTTTGTATAATACACGGTATAATCTTGCAACCTATATTGCAGCCTCAGAACAAGTGGAAAAAGAGAAATGCCGAGCTCTATAACGAAGTTAATTATCATCTCACGATCATTGAAGCAAGCGTGCACAGTCACGTGTTTTGTAACATGTGATCCGTCTCATGTTAGGTACTCGGACAAGTTGATTTGCTGCACCTTCATGTATTGTCGCTGGTGTTTCCTTCGTTCCAGGTGGTGCTCTGAAACAAAGTGGGTGAGATTATCTACATGCAAAAAAGTATTCTAGGAAGCGCAGAATTAGGAAATTAGCAAAGGCAGTGCAATAAAGGAACATTTATAAGAAGAGAGAACAAATTTCAGAATTCATAAAATATAACGACTTTGAAACATGATACGTAAAGTATTTTTTGAAATTATAACAATTAAATAATTTGAATTTGTACTAATATTTATATTAGTACAGCTATGCAAATATTTGTATAAATTCTATATTTTGAATAAATTACAAAAAATTAAATAGTTTGAATTTTTAACAGAATTTGTTGCATTATTTTATAACTTCATGGAAACGAAATTGAGTTTAAAGACTTGCAAATATGATTTTCATAAGGCATGTAAAATAGCAAGATTTACGAAAAATCCATCTTCCAAATCACTCTTTTTACTAAATTTTCTTTTGGAAATGCTGTTGTAAAACTGCTTTTAAAAAAATTCTGAAATAGCTTTATTCCACTGTCCGTAAGGAGTTTCACTTCAAAGTGCGACTGATTAGATTAATAAAGAAAACATGACTTTTGCAAAATGTTATTTCAGCTTTTGCTTCTCAGTGTATCTCCTCCCCCCTCCCCCCTAAACTGGCATGGATTTAAATTAAATACAACATAAAATTAAACTTTCTACTTTATTAGTATCTTTAATTTTATTAAAGATTTTATCTCCCAACAAAGAAGTTAAGATTCAGTTTTTGATGGACTATGTCGTTTTGTGAAAGAATCAAAATGTTTAAACGATAAATAAACCTTCAATTAACCTACATTTTCTCACTAATTATTATATTTTTACACGTGATTACACATTAAATATTCAGTCAAATGAAATCGGACTTCCTTTAAATATTAAATGTTTGCCTCTGCAAAATGATGTATCATATATATGAGAGTAAATGCAATCGTAATTTGAAAAAAAAAAATAGTTCAAAATTATATTTTGTCACCTAATTTTGTTCAAAATTAGGATATTCAATAAAAACTTCACTTGTATCTTTAATGGCTTGGCGCATAGAACTCGCTTATAATACCAACATGTTCTTCAAAAAATATTAGCACTTTGGTACTCAAATAACATTTTTTCGATTAAATTATTTTTTCTTTTATAATTTTTAGATGAATTTGAGTTGAATCCAGTTGTTTTAAAGAAGGACAGCAAATGCATTTTTGGTACTGTGATCGTACATCTCGTAAATCGTTATGTCGTTTTTGATGTCATCTCCTTATTATTATGTTTACTTTCCGCTACTATCAGAAACCGCCAAGATCTCATTCATTGATTCAATTCCCTCTCTGATCACTCAAAGCTTTTAGTTCCTCCCCTGCTAACGAAATGATTGGCCATCTACTTGAACTTCTTTCTTAAAAATTGAACTGCCGTCCGAAACTATGCTAAGATTTTTCAAAAGTTTCGTACTTTTATAAATGAGTCATTTATCAAAAAATGTTTAATAAATAAACTTTTTTTAGTTAGTAACTAAAAGGTAGAAAATATTATTCCAATGACTCTCCACATTTTAGTTTTTAATTTATAATGTACCATTATGAAAAAAATCTGGAGACTTGGAATCCATTTCTCAATTCTCACTTTCACCACCTGGTCCGAGCAGAATCCACCTAAGAATGGATTCTGCTCGTTTAGCGTCGGTGTTTGCATGAACTGATTATTATGTACTGAAAAATCCTAAAATAACATATTGCCATCGAGAATACAAATGTTCAATATTTCAAACTTCTAGCATATAAGGAAGTGAATGAGAATGTTTCCTCCTTATCAAACATGAAGTATATCAAGTTTATAAAAGCTCATTTGACTATGAAACTTGGATTTTATATTTTCAATCAATAACAGTGGACGACTTTTTTATTGCAACTCAGTTCATTCCTCAGTTAGTAGAACATTTCCTCACTGGTTTATTTCGAAAGGCTTTCTCAATGCGTATCGAAATCATTTTAATGCTCCCGTTTTAAAATTTTGAAAATATGCGAGAGCAATAAGGATTGTGTTTACTTAACTTCTGAAATATAAATAATCAGTGATTCTTCAGTTCCCATATTAATGGAATAATAATTAAAAGTCTGTTTATTACTAAAAGCTCAGTTCAGCAAGGAACGGATGCGGCTGACGCTGATTGTGAATCCGAGAGTAAAGGCGCAGCGAAGTTGAATATTGTCAGGAAATAACGTCATTGTTATTTTTCGTTCCTCTCCCTATTTGAAAATACGACCAGACATTCATCAGTGCAAACCAAACCATTCACTTTACATCGTGAGTATGCAATCAAAAGTTGGCAAAGTCTAAAGAAAATGAGTGAACGTGTTTTTCTTGTTCTAAAATGGCCTGTTTGGGAAGGGAAAATTCGTGCATTCGAATATATCGTCAGTATACATACCGCCCCTCTATTGGCACGCAACTGTTTCCCCTTCTACACAGATCGCATTTTAAATTTAAAAAAAAAACTCATTCACTCATTTTAGTGCCCTGTTCAGTTTCAACGACATACGCATGAAGTACGAATCAGCTCTATCCAATGTGAAACTTAAATGACTTTTTTTTTACAAAGTTCTTACCCGGACACTGGACGTTGCTCTTGTAGTCACATCTTTTTTCGTCATAGTTGAATACTAATCCAACAGGGCATTCGTATTCGTAAATTCTTCCTTTTCTGCATCGATAGAAAGTGTGGCAGTTGACAGGGTGCCGGAAGAGGCCTTCGTCGTCAGGGCACTGCAAAACGGACAAGGTCCCGGATGGAGCTGATGAGAAATGAATCTCTTTAATTTGATAACAGATGTGACTGCCTCTCAATGAGGTTCTTTCACTGTATTAATACTTTCACTATCACAACTCACACCCGATATTCGGACCATCTATTGATTGAGATAACCTCTTCTTTGCTCTCTCTTGGTTAGAGTAGAAAAGAGGTAATCTTATCAAGTAGAGGTTAAGTTAATGTCTCCTGGTGGAGGGATTGTACCATGACCGGTGATGCCTGGTGTGCTTGTGGGCGCACCCTTCGTTCCCGCCAATGCTATCAAATTATTTCATGTGCTGGTCGGAATAGTCGCCACTGCAGATCATTCCAAATGTGTGAGAACGATTTTGTAGAAGATGAGGATTCATGCTAACGAATGTCTGCAATCAACGATACGCTTTCGTGTGCAATCTAAATGAACTAGATTTCTTTGAATTTTAATTGCAATAAGCATCCTATTGAATCATTTTGAAACGTGTCATCTTATCGCGATCTTAGAACAAATACACACAGGTGATAAAGAAAACAATAGAGCGAATGAATGAACGCAGTGAACAAGAGGATTTTCGCAATGACTGAAAATAGAGAATTAAAAGTGAAACCAGCTGAAGGGGTCTCCGCAAAGTGCTCTCTATTAAAGGTGTTTCCCTAGAGAATGCTTTGCATGACATTTGCGAGCAATAGTTACGAAACATCAACCATTGGAGGGAATCGAACGTTTTTATCGAATATATTGTGTTATCCGTGACGAGTGTTTAACGATTTATCCTTCGCTTACGTTTAATAGTGTCCGAAAATCGACCTAATCAATTGAAACAAAAATTTGACAGATAACTGCAATTGTAATAAAAAGAAATCCCACACTAAAATGTGATATATATTGCATTTGGATCGTCTTTATGAGTCATCCTGTTTACATATTTTTGAAACTATGGACAGTGAATCCCTTGTTAAATTCGGCTCGAAATTGGATGCATTGTAGATGTTAAATCTCTGCACCGAATGTCATCCATCTTCGGTTTTCAGTTTGCATTCGGGCTCCTCAGCTCAACATCCGACAGAGATCGGGGCACACACCAAATGGCATCGAGTTGACTCAAAACATTTTTGAGTTATCTTTGCCACAGACACACATAATGCCGGAAATGTCTTTTTTTAACTCGTGGATGTGCCACTGGTCAAAATCTCGAATTCGAATTTTTTAAGGATTTCAATGCTTCGTATACGAGAAAGTAAATAAGTGCTCGAATCCGCCGCCTTACGCCAAAAATACTGCTTTAAGAGTGTTGCGACTTGTTTTTGCTTCTATTTCCCCGCCATCTCTCTGAAAACGTATTCATTCTGATGAAGGGAGGGCCAGATTGAGGGAACACAGGATTGGTATCGGCTTAGTTATCGGTATAACTATCTAATAGTTATCGGATTGGCATCGCCGATTTATTGCAAGCTTCTCTTTCGGCAAAAATTATTTTGCATTTCAGGGAATAAGGACGTCGCATATATTTTCAAAAAATGATTTTAAATGGGAATGTTTGCTTTTCAAATACAAGTTGTGACTGGAAGTACGGCATTTGTAAAAGATTTGAAAACCACTTACGATGCCAAATTAAAACCAGTGGCAGTTGTCTCCCCCAAAGTTTCTCGTGTACTCTCCAATAAATGCAATATCTTCCTTCCTTTCGATAAAAGTTCGGACCTTCGGTAAGACAGAGATCGTCTTTCATGGCATGGATGTTACAAAATTCAGAATTAGCATTTTTATTGAATATATCGCGTATTTTAGATGTCTTTTTCGCCTGCTGATTGACACGAAATGGCACAAGAGATTCGCATGTAAGTTGTTGAGTTTACGAAAGTATCAACTGATAAGCGGCTGCCATTGGGTAGAATTTAGTTCAAAATTTAATTAGAATATATATTTTGGATCCTAAACGTATGCATTAAATTTTATTTATTTAGGTGTTTACATTTTGTAGTCGCCTGCTTCATTTGCACTCGGATCTGCAGATTCAGGTATACTTCTGCATACCCATTTTCAACATTTTACCTTAAAGCGATTTTGATTCATCTTGTTCACGGACTGACATAATGCCGAAAATGTGATTTTCAGATTCAGGGAAATCTAACATGTGGAGATTCATCAAAACTAGGAATTTGAATTTTCTGACGATTACTGTGTATTCTCTATACTTGTACATGAAGGTTAAATCTCAACCTTTATAAGTCGAGCACATCGAGCTGGGAGATGAATTTCTTCTTACAAACGAAGAAATGAATTTGGAAAATCCGCTGCCATGTCATGAATAGTTCGGAATAGGATTTGAAAGTACTCACGGGCACAACCGACGACTTTGGGGCGGTCGCACTTCAAACTGACCTCGTCGAAGGCAAGACCCCACGGGCATTCCTGCAGGTAAGCCGTCCCATCGACGCAGAAGAAGAAAGTGCTGCAGTTGGCCGGGTTCGAGAAAATGCCGTCCATTCGGGGACAGTGTCTGCTCTGCTTGCGTTTGGGTTTCAGGTTTTCTAAAAAAGGAATGCATCCAAAAATTAGATTCAACCTCTACCATCATTCTCAAAAGATGAGATGAGATGCGTACTTTTCATTATCAAATCTGTGAGGCTTCAAATGTGGCATTCTGATAGAAGGAAAGACAATCCCCATCTCCCTTTTCAATTCAAGGGGAGAAAAGATTTGTCATCATTTTTGACAAAACTTCAGAATGCATATTCTTTCTAGCCCTCATCAGAAAAAACAGATGGTCCTTACAGGGCACGTAATGAATTATCAACATTGTTGAATGGAGTATGGAGAAAAGAGTCATCTTTTTAACCCTCCATCTGCGTATCCGCGGGTCGGCAGTCGGTCTATTTTATGTTGCATCCTGCGTTTTTCGCAGTTTTGAGTGTGTGTTTAGTTTTACGATGACAGGTCATTATTATCGTGCATATATGATATCAGTTATTTGCATTATTATTGTATTATTATTATCGTGTCACATATAATATCAGTTCACTTTCTTTGAAAAATATTTGAACTTATTTGCAAACATTGCATCTAAATAGTTATTTTAAAGAATTACGCAGCCAGATTGTTAATATACACCCATTGAACATTCAATTGTGGGCAGAATTTTTTAGTTCTGCCCACAAGAGTTCTTTAGTTTTAGAGTTCACTTGATCACGTGATCGCGATACAAGTAAAAACGTAAGAATAATTAAATATGTTTCTATAAATTTGTTTTTAAAAAAAGAAGCAGGAATTATTAAGCAACAGTGTTTGATCAGAGTCCGAAGAAACACAGCGTTTCGTTCTTCACGGAAAGAGTGAATTATAAGAAATTTCGAATTTTACGGACAATCTACTTACCTGAAGGTTTGGGTTTGTGCTTGACTTTCGTTTTTCCATCTAATTGAAAGAAACAAAAAACTTCATTTAGAAGTTATATTCATATATTAAATAAGGAATTTAGACTCTTATCAGTAATTCAAAAAACACAATGAGAAAGCGCATCCATTTTAACTTCCGTTTTGGCCTGGTTCGCATCCAAAACGGTTATGGTAGCCTTACGGAGGCTAGAATATGTCAATGGCTTTTTTGGGCACTGTATGTTCCCTAATAAAAATAAAATTAAATAAAATATGTATTTGAATTTTTTTTGTTGTTTCTAAAAGACGTTCTAAAACAGGAAATGCTTTGGTTTTTTTTCTTATTCTTTACTTCATTTGGAATAAAACATTTAACTTCGAAAGCGCACCGATTCGATTTATCTTACAAGACTGCAAATTTAACAAATTGCAACATTTCTATTCTTTTTAGATTCGGTGCATCCAGACTTTTGCAAGACACACTGTGCAAAGCCCGAAAAGTAATACGTTTAAAATAGTGACCTATTTTTAGATCGGTTGTATAAGTGAACAATCTCATTCTTCTCCTCTTCATTTTAATTCGGGCATCTCGGAATAATGGAACGTCCAACTTTCCTTTTCAAAGATAGTAAAAATCTCCCCCCTCAAAAACTGCAAAGAGAGCCTATGTTATTTAGGGGTTGTTATACAAAATAGGTCCCTGAATGTATAGTCGGACAGCGTTGATGAGCGTTTTTTTTAAACCCTCATTAGTCTTGGCGAGCATCTCCAACGAACAAAGCACATACCGAAAAGCATTCAATCCATTACATTTCAAGAAAGGGAATGGAGCAGTGACTCGGGCGGTCTCCGCTATTTCGTTGAAGAGGTGTTTGCGGCTTTTTCGTATTTGTGGAGTTAAAATATATTAGATACATTTTATGTGGCACAAAAATTTATTGAACTCACTTTATTAAGTCATCGGTGGATTTGATGAGTTTGTTAATCATTATTAACTATTTTCTCAAATTATTTACGTCAATTCAATTCGCAGCTTTTCTCATACTGGCTTTTGTGCGTCGCTTCCAGTTCTGAAATTCAAGTCCCGCACAAATATAAAATATCAAAAAGCATTGAAACATTGAAATACTTCCGACATTTCAACTGGCAACAAATGCGCATTCCATTGTACTCTGCTAAATACTCCTTTAATAAGATTATCTCTTCCTACACTGATAAATGCAAACGAAACAATGGCATTGGATGGATCTGGAGTCCGTGCAAAATGATCGGGTGTCTTCAAAGATATTTCCCAGGGCGCCGGGCAGTGTGCTTTGAGAACCTTTCAGAACCAATGATCTGTGCCCGTCCATCGGAGACTTCAAGCCTCTGCTGTTTTGGGGCTGTTAAAAACTCAGGCTGTTGGATTTTTTTGTTTAAATCTATGTCAATCACTGAAGAAAAAATAATCATTCTTTTACTCATATGTGTGTGTGTGTGTGTGTGTGTGTGTGTGTGTGTGTGTGTGTGTGT
>JAPMOR010067772.1:52728-96234 GCA_026543865.1 Argiope aurantia | reverse complement strand
GCACTGGTGTGCAAAACTTAAGCAACAGGTATGTTTTTTGCCATAACTTCACGAGAAATAATCTGAGAGACATGAAATTCAAAAATGAGATACAGCATTTTGTTCTGAAAGAATGACGAAAGCATAGTTGCGCAGAAATGAATACAATGCATACAGTATGGAACCAAACAAAAAAAAGGGCTTTATTGAACTCATAGTATCGTTACACATGATTGTCTGTCCAAGAGGAAGAACAGCAAGCAGATGTTCCCTAGTATGGGATATGCCCTCCCATTACTGCAATGGTTGCTTCGCACCATCTCCCCATACTCAGCACCAGATTGTCCAACAGTTCTTGAGGTAAGAGTGCCCATTCCTCAATCAGCATCTGTTTAAGTTGTCGGGTGTTCCCAGGAGGATGCAATCGTGCCGCAAGGTTTGATTCCATACTGTATGCATTGTATTCATTTCTGCGCAACTATGCTTTCGTCATTCTTTCAGAACAAAATGCTGTATCTCATTTCTGAATTTCATGTCTCTCAGATTATTTCTCGTGAAGTTATGGCAAAAAACATACCTGTTGCTTAAGTTTTGCACACCAGTGTATATATATATATATATATATATATATTCCAAAACAAATTGCCTTTTTAATGTAGTTACCTACTTTAAAAGATAGTAAAAGTCAGAGGTTGAGAATCACTTTTTAGTCCTTCATTTCCAGGTAGTTTCGACTATCAAAAAACTTACAACACACGAGAAAATAATTATATTAATATGAAATATCTTTTTTTCTTCAACCTTAGATAAGAAGTAGAGAAATGAACAGTTCAACTCTCCCATGGAGGACACCAGGATGGATTTTCACCACAGTCCTCTACGCCAGAAATCCAATCAAATTTATTCCATTTTCAAATCAGCATGGGCAAAGTACTACACATATACAGACTGTTCCGGAATATCGCTTACAAACTTTAAAGCTAAGCTAGGCACAAGTAGTGGCCCATGCGGTCGCAAAAGCAAAGAACTATCGTAACAGAAACATCTTCGGTGAATTTCGCCAGTCGGTTGAATGAAAGAAAAAAAAAGATACGTCAGATAAAATATTCAACGCATTTTTAATGGAAAACGAATTCTCTGTAATGCAATGCCACGGCTGCAGGAAAAGCAACTTTACCAGTTATACGTAATGTGAAAAATACAATGGCAAATAGATAGCAGTACTGAAAAGTATATAGGTTTTATAGGAGAGTATAGGTTTTAGAATTACTTTTGTTAGCCTTATTTTTAATAAATTTCAGAATATAATGAAATGTGTGTCATTCTACCATATAAACGAAAAAAAAAAAAAAAGTAAAAGCAGTTATCAAATTATGTCAGTAATAAGAGAATAAAATTACAATATTCCAATTACAGTCGATTTTTTGCAAATTTAAAGAATTGTCATGTTTAAACTTTGCAAGTATATCACAATATAACTTTAATATTGTTACGGAAATTTCTTGCAAAATCTGAAAGGCGTAAAATCAACGGCTCCGGTTTAGTGAATGTATCGTCCGACAGCCTCACTAACAAACAATAACGCGGATTCAACGCGCAGACACGAACACAGCTGAGGGGGGGGGGTACAAAAGACCAGCACTTAAGAGTAAACATCAGCACACAAGTAGTAAAGAACAGCACAAAGCGCTCAGGGAGAACTCCGCAGGAAGAGAATATTCCTACGAATGTTCGCGACCTTCGGAGCGATTGCTATTCTTCATTGTCCGTTCACTTTTGCTGAACTTGACTATTGACTCCACTACAGGACTCAACTGACTCACTCCTGTTCGAGTTCGATGGAAGGCGTATCGGGGCACCCGTCCTTAAGTAGGACTATCCCCTTAATGATAGTACTGTTAAACATTGCTTTTGGTATTTTGACATGATCTTTGATGGTTCTTGACGAGACGGTGAAGGGAGAGAGAAAGACATGGAGCTTCTGCCGAAATTTGCACTTTGCAGGTGAGGGAGAGTGGGAGAGATGTCTTGGCCAGTAGGAATGCAGGCTGTCAGGGGAGTAGGAGAGGGTGATGCAGACGGTTTTCCGAGTTGTGAGGGATAAACTATTGTCCATGAGTAGCCAATCAGAAAGCTGGGTTATTGAGGGGGAGTAACTTAAGTTTTGGAGCAACTTAGCCGATCAACGCATTGAGAATAATCAGCTTTTTTTCTTCTTTATTTTCTGTTTTCCTCGCTAGCTTGGCGGCTTCAATTAAATTAGGGAATTCTTTAAAGATTTCTCTTAATTCCTTGATTCTGTCGCCAAATTCGCTGCCAAATGATCGTCAAGCCCGAGGATCATTCATCCATTATCCTCTTAACTTCCATCATAGTTGTCCTAAAAACTGTCTTCTTCCTTATAATGGAATCAGCATCATTAACAATGTATGTAACAACATATAATTGCGGATCTTTATCTGGATTCACTTTACTTTTGGAGCAAAGACATTCTCTTAATAGGCAAGTTGTAGTTGAAATTTTGATGAATTCGTGTCATTACATATAACTAGATTCTTTATTTCTGTGAATATAATTGCTTATTGTATTATATCAAAATAATTTCTCGAATTTGATGAGCCATATTTTTTTAGATTTCTCGTAAGTTTAATTTTGAAACGAATCTTCATCATTGTCATAAGATGAACTCTGCAAAAGCATATCCCGAGAACTTAATGACGAATAAATCAGTGGGGAAAGAAATGAAAAGTTAGAGATGCTTGAAATATTTAAGCTGCAACAATTTCATCATAGCAGAAATTGATAAAACGAAAATCAAAATATTTTGTGCAAATCCAGCATGCTTAATGATGATACTTGCACCATTCGACAGAATAATTCGTGCTTTTCAATAGTTTTAATGACTCATTTGAATTCAAATTTGATGAGTTACAAGATAAAAAAAAATTTAAAAAAATAAATCTCATGGTATTGGTTTTTAGAGCAAATTATCCTGTAAACCCTTGTCTAGGTATTTAAAGTATAACTTTTGTGATTTCTAAACGAGATTTCGGAAATTCGGTTACAACGTTTCGTTTTAGACTATCGTGGAATATTAGTTAAATTCCATCATGCAAAAGGAATGAATTTTGTTTTTCTATTTAAAAAGTTTCATCCATATTTCTCCGATAACTTCTACCGTATTTGAATGCTACAGATTGTGCACAATCCATGTTTTTCAAATTGCAACCATTTTGCGAAATGAACTGCATTTATATTGCAGTTTTTTTAATGCATTAATCGAAATTTTAATGTTTATTAATGGAAACAGATTCAATTCTAGTTGAAAAATCCTTTATGAGCCTCATTTTTCACATCTAATTCTAAATCTAAAAAAAAGGAGGGAGGGGAGGAGACTCTGTTTAAAAAATGAAATATCTATCTATATAATACGTTGACGTTCGAGGCACAGAAATGTCTGATCGCTTGCGGTCCAGTAATAGTCAAGTATAAACAAAAAAATCATACGCTCGTTTCCGATGCCCCAATGAAAGCTTTTACAACTACACTTAGCAAACGAATGGAACTCCAAAATATGAACAGAAATTACACGGCGAAGACGAAATCGCCGGGTCACTTGGACCTCTATTTAATCAGAGGAAAGAAATGGAAGCAAAAATTAAGACTCAGACGTCAAACATAAACTTGAAATTAGACTTACCCCTTTGAAGCTCACAAGTATACATTTTCTGAATTTTTAAAGATTATGTAATTAATTTACATGCTTATGGTTTAAGGGAAGAACAAATACCTTTAAAAGATTTATAGTGAACTGCACCACCAGGGGAGGGGGTAGTTCGCTGGAGTACCACTGCGCACCTACGGCATATTCTTCTTATGAATAATGAATACTTTTTAATTCGTTTTGTAGCATAATTACTCATTATTTATTTATGGAAATACTAAAAAATACAATATTATCAATGAAAACTACTCATACAATCTTACAACATGAAAAAAAATTTAAAAGAAAAATAAACAATTTTAACAACTAGTCATCCTCAAATAAAGCTAGCAATGGCAAGTTTTTTACTTGGCATTTAGATTTTAAATACAATCAACACTCTATTCAAGTTATGAAAAAAACATAATATTTAAATATTAAGAATATTAGAAAATATATTTAATATCCCCTTACCATGGCTGCTTTCTACTACAAGAAGAAAGCAGCTGAAAAGAAAACATTTCAACTCTCCTATTCGTAACAAAAGCTCACACAAATGCAAATAACCCACAAAACACACGGCAAAACTCCCGCCACGACGTCAAGTAGGAAGAACTTTTCTTTCGCGATTCGATTTGAAAAAAATGTATATGTTGTAGACAACTTTCGTACAACAAATTTATGAATGCATTTTGAATTTATTTGTGTTTTGCTTGCTGAAAAGAAAAAAATTTAAAGAAAAAGCATTAAAAATAACGGGGTTTTTTTTTTTTTTGCACTATAGAGAGATATTAACACCTACAGGCATTTATTAAAGTTAGAATATTATTTTGGATTCGATCAATAACCGCCGAGCGTGTAGAAATATTTTTTAGAAAATGGTGCTTTCAATGTGATACCACCGCACGTCACCAGACAGGGGATTCGCCATGACTTCTATCGTTAAAGCACGTTATTTCATACCATACAAAATTAAGAATTTCATGAAATCATGATCAGATATTCTATGAAATAACTAATAATTCTATGATATGACTAAATTATGTACTTTTAATTGTAGCAGATTTATACAGATTTTGTACAAAAGGTAATTTGTCGCCTTTTTTTTCCATACGTTTTAGTTTTATTAACATAAAAAGATTAAGCTTCAATAAATATGTTCCTTGTTAATAGTATAAAAGCCAGAAAATTCGATAGACTGATTTTTCCTTATCCCCGATAGCACATCGCAAAAAGGTGTTTTCATTGAAACTCCATCTTCAGATCTTCGTGATCACTGCTATTCATTCGGCCACTTTATAATTTGTAAGATAATATGTAGGAACTCAAGACTCTTTAAGGCCAATCGTTTTCAAATATATCATTATGTTTTAAGGCCTAAAAATAAGATTACACTGTGTGACTTTCATGTACCTTCTGAAAAATGGTACCATTTATTCTGTTTTAGTTGAATGAATACATTTTTTTTTAAATTTACATTTCCTTGAGTTTCGTTAACAAGAAAAGTTACGTTTTTTTCTATCTTAACTTTTATCATAATCGAAAATGAATTCATTTTTGAATTTTTCCCGCTCCTTTATAGATGCAATGATATCTCAACTATTCAACATCTATATTATTCAGATTAAATTTAAAAAAACAATCATTCTCTTTAATAAAATAAGAATCGTTTTCATTGAAAAAGCGTTAGACTCTTTCCATCTAGACCCGTCTTTTCACATTTTTGAAAGCGCTTATGATGTAACAGTAAAATAAGTCTGAATCATTTTTGACAGAAATCTTATAAAATAAATTTGAATAATTTTTAGAGATTATGTTTGACATCCATGACGAGAAAGATGGGTCTTCCCTTTCTCTTTAATAATAGTGAATTTGTTTTAGAGTCGTTTTCTTCCGGCCGATTGAAATCACAATCTGAATCGGAGCTGCAGTGGCAGTCACAAAATCACATACCGTATTAGATATAATTAAGTTATTGCGTTTGAGTTGTGGCGTTTACGTGCTTTTGAAAGTGCAGACAGACAGACGGTCAGCCGCCAACTGCATTTGGCTCAAGATTCAACAAGTATCTCCGTTATATGTATCTAGCTCTTCGTTTGGTAGTTATCGCTTTCATTTGTATTCAAACAGTCAAACAGACAGACTTCCTTTGTTCAAAATTTGACAGAAATCAACGAATTCGGTGTAAAGGCTACATAGCAAATTTCGTTGCACTTTTGAGTTAACTGTAATACAGACGGAAGGACGTAGAGATGTAATGGTGAAAACGTCTTTTTCTAACCCAAGGAGATCTAAAACGTGAAAATGCGTCGAAATTTAGAGCTCGAATTTTTGACGATTGCAATACTTTCTTTATCATTCATATATCAGAAATCCGAAAATGTACGTATTCGTTTATTTTAAAAGTGTATATATGAATTTATGTTTTCTGAAATTCTGTTAAACACCATAAAAAGGCTGAAATACATTGCATAAATACATTACCATAAAAAGGCTGAAATACATTGCATAATACTCCAATTCATAAAGCTCCAATAGGCCCGAAAACCTGAATGATGGTATATGAAAGGGGCGTTTTCAATAAAATGGTTTGAGAATAAAATAAGTATTGATAGAATTCCGACTCGACGCATTTCGATTTCTTTCATTTTAACTTTTCTGTATTCACGAATAAAAAGCACGGATCTGGAAATGTTCGCATGTGGCTATTTTTTCAACTTCTTCCCCGGCTCGTTAGTGCATATTAAACAAATACGCTTCAACCAATTGCATTTTTTGTGCATGAATTAAGATTCGCGCATAATTAGATCATTTTTATTTTTAGAAGGCGTTTGAAGACAATAGGAATGTAGGTGTGTTTTTGAGTGTCCCGTGCATGAAGAATAAAATTGAAAGACACAAGAGAAATTTTATCAAAAATATTTTATTCATTATTACAAACATATTTTCTAAGTCGGGAATGCTTTCGGCGTACATATAACGAATGAAAGTAAAAAAATTTTATAGTAAAAAAATTATGTAAAATTTAGTCAAATTTACAACACAATTCGTCACAATTCACATGCATTTTGTTAACAAAATTTATTTTGTCATCATCCTACATGACAAAAATAATTTTTTTAAACTCTGATGTCAAAAAAGCCGTTTATATTAAAAAGTAAGATACGATGAGAAGTTTTAAAAACACTATACTTTGCCATCATTTTATATTTTCAATCGATGCATAATTTAATTGCAAAATTTTAAAACAGAGGCGCCAAGTCTTCAAAATTAATAATTATATTTTCCAAACTTTTATTTCCTTTCAAGAGGTTAGCGAGTGAACCGAATATTTAAAAAAATGAAAGGCGGAGTCATGAAGCATTTTACTCGTTGACAACAATTGAATTTTAAATAAGTAATGCCTTTAGATTAAATTAAACTAATAATATTTAAAATATTGTACTGTAGAAAATAATCCACATTGACCATTTCACATTTAAATAAAAATAAGAATTTCGAAACCAATTATCGGGAGTACTTAATTGAAGGACATTCTGCTAACATATCGAGGAGGTCAGCTCAATTCAATAGAAATTTTAGACTAGATAGGCAGCGCGCAAATAACTCTGCTTTGATTTACTCTATTGTTTAAATTCAATTCAATAGAGTAAATTGGTTTTTACATCACAGAATCTTCAAACCGACCTTCTAAAAATAAAGATGAGCAATAATTACAAGATTCAAAATTTCTAGATTGCAATTTTTTTTTTTTCATCATTATCGAATAGAAACTCATTAAATGTCTTGTAAACAACTTTTCCGAGTTTAGAGTTTCTCATCATAAAATAATTTATAAAGAAAGATTTTCATTTAAAACACAAAGAGAGTTTCAATAATTTGTGATTCAAATATGTGTACACAATTTCAAAAACATTCAGTTATATGGATGCATCTAAACGTAAATTTTATTTATTTTTACTTCAGATTTAATCATTAGAGAGCAATTTCTTTCTTTCTTCTTAGAATATTTCTGGACATTTCTTTTTTCAATGGAGCAATAATTTTTTTTCCGATGCCTTAACAATAAAAATGATTAGCTTCAAGATGTATAATCTTTCATATGGCTTTTGCATTCAAGTTAAAATGTTTTTTTTTATTAATTAAATGCTTACATAAAAAAATGAATTAAGCTTTGAATGCTTAAAGAGCATGCATTTAAGCTATAATTATCATGCATGGTTTGTAAATGAAAGGTATTTCTTGTAATTATATAAAACAATTTTTGAAATGCAGAATATAGTATTAGCTAAGTACGATGTTGATGCCTGGATGTAATCGTCATCACAATTTTACTAATTTTTTTTTTTTGCAAAATTTTTTATTGAATCAGCACAAATGATCAACAAACAGAGTATTGTTAAGGAATCAAAGCCATTAAAAGGGGTTTTTCAAATAATTTAAGAATGGGAAATAATAATGATAATAAAACAAATGTCGAAAATTTGAATCCAATCCTAAGCTAAATTTCAGCTTACGATATCAACAAATATGATTAATTCATTATTTATAAAGATATTTTGCACTAATCAAATATTAAAACATGTCTGTTTTAATTAAGAAATTGAGCTTTATGAAGAAATGTTTATTTATTGCAGGGTTACTTAAAAGCAATCGTTAGAAACAGAAAAATTCTGTTGCTTAAATTTTAGCTTAGATGGTGAATTCTTTACCTAATGGGAAATCTACTTAAATAAATAATTTACAAAGTCATAATAGTGTCTAAAGTTATTTTTATTAATGAAAAAAATGTATCATTTTTCCAAATTGTTTGACACTATGTAATGAAAATTTTTAGGATTCAATTCTAACGCATAAAGGAATTGAGAACATTTATACCTGCATCAATTGATTTTCAAGTTTTAGTTTAATAAAATAGGGAGGGGAGCATCTCACCGATTACAGATATGGATAATTTGAATAAGTTTGAAAGGTCGAAAGTTTATAAATTATCGTTTAAAATTGAATTTAATAGGAATTGCATTGATAGAAAAAATTATCTTTTCTTCGTAACACGTTTTCAATATGCAGAAAGAGCCTTCTGTTCAGTACAATCGGATGAAATTTTATACAATATTTACAAACATTATGCATATGTTAAACATAGTTTTATTTTTATCTGCGAGGTGATATTTATCTTTACAGGTTATTTATCATACAGTATATCATTTTTTTTTTAGATTTTCAAGTTACGTGACAGTTATTATACTCAAATTTAAATGAAAATAAGTTCAATGTAATCATTAAGCCTATAATCATATACTACGCTGCTTTTGGAATGATTTTATTCAGAATTATGTTTCCTGAGTGTACCGATTTGTTAAACTGAAAAACTATTGCATCACATTTATTCGATTTGCTATTTAGAAACATATTTTATGAAACAATTTTTTTATATTGTTTTATAATTAAAATGAATTCTTTCTGTCCTGATGATTATGTCTGAAATTTTTGCAAACAAAATCTCCTTTATTTGCAACTGAAATTTCGACAGTCTTCATTGTAGAGAACATCCCGGTTCCCTTAAATAATAATTAAAGAAAACTCCTGTCTATATCAGCTGCATTTGTGGTTAAATCTTATTCCTCTATGATCGGAAATTAACGGTAAAATTAATTCATTTTCAAAGTTTTATTATTTTGTAAAAATCAAAGAAGAAAACTCTAAGAAAAATTCTACCCTCAATTAATAAATAAAACTTTTTGATAAAATACAATGAATGTTATGGTGGCAAAATGAGCAGTCATCTAAAAATGAGATTAACGTATGAAGAACTCAGTCCTTTTGCAGCTAAAGATGAGATCAAACTATGAAGAGCTCGAGCTTGTTGCAGCCAAGATAAAAGCGTGAAATGAAAGACAAACAATGAGCTTAATGTGACGAAAGCAAAATGTGCTAAAATGATCCAAGTCGGACACTTCTTGAAAGGGACTCAAAATGCGGCTCATTGCTTCCAACTGGCTGTGTTAGTTCCTTGTTTTCCAGCTTTCATTTTGTTTGCCTGTAGAAGCATATGAAACATTTTAAAACTAAATTTGCATTTATTTTTTTTTTCTTGACCTAAAGCTTTTTAAAATTAAATTATTTATCTAAATAGTAATAAAAATTAATTATCTGGTTAAAAAAAGAAAATTTTATTTTCACAATTCCTTCAATTTCTTTTTGTAGTTTTTAAAAAATCATTTTCGATTTATCAATATTTTCTTGTATTTTAAACAAAGATCGAAATATTTCACTGCAAGACATTCCACCTTCCAGAGAATCGAATGAAATGATTTTTATCATCGAACTCTGTACCGTATTCATGTGCATTTTCTATCTGTTCGTGCTTTTTTATATATATAATTTTGTTTTTAAATCATGAGATTTCAGTTCAGAATCTGTTCCGTTTTCCAATACCTATTCCAATTTTTCGAAATTTCTTCTAAGTTGCATGATATTCGCTAAGGTAGATTCACATCTTGAACCTATCATAACTAACATCTGAATGAAATGTAAACGTTTTTTTAGATTAAAATTATAATCACGACAGTTATAAAGTAATTAATAATAGTTTAACTTTATTTTGTCTCCCCTCTTCTGTTTTTAGTAATTAACTGCATGATTATCTAACCTTTTTTTTTTGTTCCAGATTGAAAAATAATAAATGCAAAATTATGGTATAAATGGCATCAAAAACAATGGCCCCGCAGCATTGATTCTGCATGGAAGGCCATTAACTCAACAAAAATATGCATTTCATCTTTCCCTAACAAACCTAAAGGTTTCATTAAAATCCCAAAGCGATAATCACCGAAAGCCTCTTGCGAATACTGGCGAGGCGCGCAGATATTCAAATGTCATCGTAAGCGGGATATTTGGGAGAAAACACCTGCCTGTCACCGCACTCCACTTCTTTCGCATACGCACAAGAACTCTTTTCCTCATCGAAGAGCAGTCCTTCAGGGCACGACTTGACCAGCACTTCCCCGTCATAACACTGATAGAATTTGTGGCAAGAATCCGCGTGGGCGAAGAGTCCGCGCGCCTTCGGACAAACGGACCGGACACTGGCCAGGGCGAGTGCCTTACGCATTTTGATGTCTTCCATATCCCCCTTGCCCCCCTTGTTATTGTCCTTCCCTTTGTCTTTACCTGTGTCAGTCTTGTTGCCCTTCTTGCCGCCACCAGCTGGAAAGAGAGGAAATTGTTAGATTAGAATTCAATATAGTAATGTAGAATTTTACAATCAAATATTATTTGCGCATTGTCCTTTTCAGAACAGAGCAACACTCTAGATGTGAAATTTCTTAAAAGATTTTTTTTAATCGACTTGTTGCGGTTTTTCCCATTAAAAATTACTTAAACAGATTTTTTTAATGTTTTTATATACATTTTTTTTTAAAAATTTGACGACATTTAAAATTAAGGAGAATGTTTCAAAATAATTTTGAATCCATGTCTTTTCATACCCTGAAATTCTTATTTTATCTGTAAAAAAATAAACTTTTTAAATAAATACTTGCTGCAAAAGGAAATCTTCAAGATTCCATAAATATATTCAAAAGCAATTCCTTCATCAAAAATGCAATTTCCTTCTCATTACTCAAATTTTAAAAAATATGCTCCGCCGGTGTTCAAAACTCTATCGGCCAGCAGAGGGCAGCACGGCAGGTTTCTGAATGAGCTGCTTCTGGCTTTCAGTGAACGCGAGTATTAATTTAAATTACTCATAACTTTTAAATGAATTTTCTATTCCGTACTAAAATTAAAAGCAGAAAAAAATGGATGTAAAATATCTTATTGTCAGGGTATGCAACTTCACTTATGAGGGTTTTTTTTGTGATAAACATTTTTAAACATAGTGGCCCTCTAAGACCTATCCGCTACTTTTGAACCGAAATAACTTCTCACGGTTTCACTAGGCATTACAACAATACATAAGATGTTAAGAAAAAAGTATAAGGAAATGATTTATCGCCTCTTAAAACATTTTTTAATATGTCTTCCAAATTTTCTTGCTGAAAACGGAGTGAAAATGCAATTAAAGGAAGTCATTTACAACTTCCAAAAAGCAGGCTAATCCATCAACAGGCGAGTTGTCACGATTCGCGCCAACCTCCCGATTAGGTTATTCCTTCTCTGCTTTCTCTCAGTAGCTCTATTGTTCACCGAGAGTTGTAGTGAGTTACAGTGAACTAAAAACTGACGAAGGACGGTGGTTAGAGTAAGGAGCTCGATTCTTTGAATTTGCTTTTATATTAATTAGCTGCTATATTTTAAAAATGAACGTGAAAGTTATAGTTATTGCATTCAATCGCTTAAATGACACCCAAGTCCCGAGGTCCTGACCATCTAATTCAATTTTAAGCAGAATTTTAACTGAAGCTTCTTTGCATCGTGCTGCACGTTTTCAGTGCGTGGCTCCTTCCTTCCTCAGAATCCTATTCGACATGCATCAGAGTAGACAAGCCAACAACGAATTCCGAAGGAACTTTAAAGCAATTTTACACCAACGTCTCCATATTGCCAAAAAAAGCGCCAGAACTCGTGTTTGAAATACAATTTTATAAATACCATGAAAATTGATAAATTATCCCGAGTCATTGTTGTTTCCCCCTGGATCTTCGAGCAGGCCAACTTTGTGTTGTCTTAGTCATCGCAGTGAAAAATGGAATGCCGTCTTTTAAGGGTGTAAATGCAGTGTAATATGAACTGATATCGCCTCACAATGGTGCATTTTCTTCGTGTGAAAATGATCATTACACAAAATTGATGATCTACGATCATCCATCAGAAATCATACGTTAACATCTTTGATGTCAGCATATAAACTATAAGTAGAATGAAATTGTACACAGATTCTTGTACACAGATTGCACAGATTCTTGCATTTGATTCTTGAACATCCGAGAATCTTAAGAATTTATCTAGATATAGGATTTTTTTTATGATGATGATGATGCGTTGATTCCCTCCTGAGGATACACGATTTCTAAAATTGAGGGACAAGCTGTCACTTAGACAGGAGCACCTTTACAATGAGGAAAGGAGAAAAAGTGACTTGGAACCTCTGATTAAACTTTTCTCAAATAATTGGTAGCAGAATCGTACGATTCTGCTACCAATGCTGCATTTGAAGAATTGTGACGCCAGGCCCATGGGCAATTGATTCCTGAAATTTATTTTGTTGGGAGAAATTTCTCAGATTCATTTTTGAGGTATTATTCCAAAACGGGCAAGTCGTGAAACTTCCCACTTTTATCACCATCACGCGTTTCGGATGTTCTAATTTTTAACATTCTTATTAATATGAATTTCAGATTAAAAGTTTTTTGTCTTGTTTTTACACGAATTTCTGAGCACCTTTCACTGCACCTATTAAGATGGTAAAGCAGACATTACCTCAACACTTGTCTAAGGGCAGTTCAGAACAGATCACTATAATAGTTTAATAAATATACAGATTTGGAAAATGGTAGGCAGTGAAAGGCATTTAATGGATAATATTTTCAAAGTGAGAATTTTCAAAAGAAGCACAAAAGCGTAGCCAGCGGAAAAAATCTTTTCCTTAATATCATTCTGAAATCATGTCGCATTTTCACCTCATCAATATCAACTTCTAGCAAAAATATGATCTCCGTTTGAATGTGGCAGCTTGGGAAGTACATTGAAAAGAGACGAAATCTGCGTTAAAATATTTCCATATTCAATCTTTCGTTCCATTCATTCGTAGCGAGCCACCAAGTTCAGTTCAAAATGGTAGGTTTTCTCTACGATTAAATCAGCACGTGACACGTTTTGCAAAAGAAAACAGAAACAACTTACGCAAACTGCAGAGCACTTGGTCCTTGTAGTTGCACACCTGCAGATTGGGATCGAAATAGAGCCCCTTTTTGCAGCGCTTCACTTTTGGCTTATTATTCGTGCAGAGGACGAACTCGTCGCAGCGGTGTTGGCTGGGGAACATTCCGTTGGGGCCTCGGCATTGATCTGTGAAGTAGAAAAGTATGCATGCTTTACTTCTTGAATGGAATGGAAGGGAAAGACGATGACTGTTATCAATTTAATTTTTTTAATCACAAGTCTGTGTAGAACCCGACAGTTATGATTCATCTTAATTTCCTACTCTGTGAAAAAAACGGCAAGTTCTTTCGCTTGTTGGGTGGGATCAAAAGAACCGAAAAAGGCGTTCTATTAAAAAAAGAATTTTGGAAGATATTCCAAAAGAGAGGTCTTGCCTTAGGCTTGGATAATTCACTAGTGATTTGAGCCTTTAAAGCCATGCCCATTTAATAATCGATTCTCCCCCTCTTTCCTTTTTTAAATGACTTCAAAATCCATGTTACATACATAACATGATTTTTGGCATTACATAAAGACATTTTTATCAGTTTTGTTTCAAGCGAAGATTCATTTCGATGAGGAAGATCGATCCTTTCAATGCAAGTGCACTCATTTAAAACGAGCTTAGCTGATGGCTGTAAACATATCACATAAAACTCAACAAAAGACGCCTCGCCTCGATCGATATTCGCAACAGCTCAAGAATAATCAGTCAAGAAGCAAAGCTCAATGGCAACTTTCAAATGAAAATGATAGCAATAAAGAAAGACCATGAAGACGTAGTTCCGTGAGGAGCGATCTTAATGCGAAAGGAAGACCTCATTTCTTCCGTTAAGCTTATTCCTTCAAGACATGTGAAAGGCAAGAGAAGTATAGAAATTGTTAAATGAATCATTTAGGTTGCTAACCTTTTAAAATATACTCTTTTTTTTTTTGGATATATCTCATTTTGTATACATTGCTTTAAAAAAAAAGTCTTTCGCCTTATTTTTCAGCATGAATCACATCCGAAATGTTAATATTCTCTTGGATTTTTCATGAAGCCTTCATAACTCGACCAAGTAACAGAATATTGAACCTTTTAGAAAAAACTGAGTTAAATTTAAACATTTTCAATATAATAGCAAAAGATATATATCTAAAAGATTTCGATTATCTGATTAGGTTTGCATATTATTTGCCATTATTTTCATTTACTCATTAACCCATTTGCTATTTTATTCGACTTTTAGTTTTCTCCTCGCTCCTTCATATTGTTGCTGGCATTCCTTATTCCTGTTATATAAGAAAAAATATCAAAACTGTATAAACAAATCTGGGGCAGATTTTGTGTCTGGGGGACGCATTGAGGCCAGAGAAGAACGGGAACGGCTTCGGCTGGCGAAGAAGGAAGTGAGCGAATGTCCCTTTATCCTCGTTTTCGTTGCAATTCTTCCATTTTTCAATTTGAAGTAATTACTCAAAATAATTTTGTCATCTTGAAATCCATTTTCCTAATTCATTATTAGTTAGCGACAGATAAATTATTGATTGATCCTTAACTTCCTCAAATATTAAAGAAATGCATTATAATCGTAAGCACACAAGTACAAATGACTGTCGGAAAAGGGAAAAATCAGTTCCCAAATTTCATTTTTGCTATCGTGAAATAAGTCAAGTTAAATAAAAGTGTTATAGACCTGAGCAATAAAAGCATTTTACAATTTCTCATGGAGCATACTTTTGCACTTGACTCGATCGGCGAAATTACACATCTTCTTCTCTGCATCGAAAAGCAGTCCCGGGGCGCAGCTCATGGCTATGGCTGTTCCGTCGACGCAGTTGTAGTAAGTGGCGCAGTCCGTCGGATTGGGGAACATCCCGTCATCTTCTGGACAGTAGTTGGGCATGCCGCCGTCGTCGTCGTCGTCCTTGGGATCATCATCCTCATCGTGATCTGTAAAGGATTGAAAAGGCATTTGTCATTTCTAAAGCCTTGCCAAATTATATCATACTTAGATTTTGTTACATGCATATTGATTCTTTTTTTTAAATATAAATATTATGTTCATCTTTAATAAAACATTCCGTTGGATGCACGCTTCCCTTCCAATTCAAGAAAGACAATGTTAACCTTTTCCACTCGGATATCTTCTTTCAGACATCTTCTTAGACGACACATCATTTTCGCATTTTTTAATTTGCATTTAAAGTTTATGAGGCGTTGTAAGAATTTGGCAATTACTTTTTCAAAAAAAAAAAACTTATACAACTAGATTTCCTTACTTTGGAAGCAATGGAATTTGCCGTTGTGCTTAGTAACCAATCATTTTTCCGAATGCAAAGAGGCAATTTATCACTATACAACTATATTACGGATTCGAAACAATTCTTAAACGGACATTTGTCTCTACCATCATTCATTAACTACACATTTTAACTTTTGTTTCAAGTTCCCTCCATACGTCATTAGACTTAAAGCGCTCGCTTTTTAGTTATTATAAAGGCCTATAACAGCATCTAGAAAGGAGAGCATTATTTTATTATTATTTGTTTTGTTTATAAGTTATAATTAATTGTATTTTTCAATATAAAAATTTGCCGAATGGACTTCGGTCAGTAAGGCAAGTAACGAGGCTCTATTTAAGGGAACGCTTAAACAGTATTTAGCAAGAATTCACATTTGATCTGAAAAAATCTAGTGTTCATAACGTTAATAAAAACTAGCAGCCGAAAAACCAGACCCAAGCACAACCACAGCACCCATTTCACCCATTTTTATTTTATATGAAAATGAATGACAACCAGGTTATCTATTGCCCCCTGAACTCCCCCTAGCTTCGATTTACAATAAAGATTTCAAAAGTTTTACTGCATTGTATATTCTTTGTAAGAAAAATGCACTGTGCATTCTTTGTAAGGCAAAGTGCCCCATTCACAACCATTAAAAATCTAGCATACCTGTTTCGACAATCTTTATTTTATATGAAAAATCGCGATCCCTCGTTACATCATCAAGAGTCGTCTGTCTGCACCACCTTCATTTTAAAGATATATTGTAAAATAGAACTTAGACAGTGCTCCCAACCTTAATAATTAGAGCGATTTGTCAAATTTCAGTTTCGACATTTTTCAATCAAAGCTAATCAATCAGAATATTCACCAATATTATGAAATCCCAATTTAAGATAGACCTTTAGTTTTGATAAAATGTATGTCATCAAAATTGGATTTGACTGTAGTAAAACTGTTAAATAGTAGCTGAAGGCATTTAATATTGATAATACTGACGATATCTCTAAATTTGTTGAAGTGCAGGACTCTATTAAGATGCCATTTGCAACAGCTTCCAAAATAGGAAGTAATAATGTATACGACAATTGCTGACGTTTTTAAAGGGTCATGAGAATTCGCATCAAAAAATCCAAATCAGCACGAAGATTGTGACTGGGGAGTATTTTCCCCTTAGAAAATGCACAACGGAGATGGTTCTACTCTCTCGTATACGAAGTACAGAGAAATCACTTTAAGCTCAACGAGCTTTAAGCTCAAGATTATGGCGAAGTTTTAGACACATTGAAAAACATATTTATGGCCTCATGTCTGTCTGTCTATGACAAAAAATAACTTATCTGTACGTGACAAGTCAACTCAGAATCTCTGTGAGGCTGGATGGATGAGATGCGGCATACGGTGTTGCAGATTTTTTGAATCCAATTTTGAGTAAAATCTATTCTAGAAAGCTCTCCGGCTGGCTATAATACAATTACTGCAAAAGCGAAGAGAGCTAATTGAACGATATGCGGATTTAATATCAATATTGGAGACGCCTATTATATTTTCAACCGAATCTAAAGAGGGCTTAACTGTCTGTGCTTTCAGAAATATGTGAACTAAAAACCGCTTTGAGCTAAATGGATGAAATTTGGTGCATAGTCTTTACAAATGTGTAGATTTTTATCAAATTTTCAACAAAACCCATTCCGAGGAAATTTACCTGTCTTGTCTATACGAATGTAAGATAACACGATAGCTACAAAACGAAGAGAGTTAAATGGATAAAATTTGGTATGCAGAATTAACATCTCTACTGTAGACACAGAATTCTCATTGTACTGAAATGGAATTAACATCTGTTGGATTTAATTCGTCAACTTTTGAGCTAAATCCAACACGGAAACGTCTGTCGTACGCGAAATGGTGAACGTATTTCGCGTGCGAAGAAGCACGTAAACGCAACGACACGCAGTTTTGTGCCAAAATTTAATTGAAACGGTTGGGTGAACAAAGCGCGTCTACCACATAAACTCACCTTCACCAGAGAGAATGCGGGAAAGTTTCGGGGAGACCACTTCCGCTGGTTTCGTCTTCTGTCATAAATGGAGCGGGCGAAGGATCATGGACCTTCGTATGAAATAAAAATTTTCGAGTCATGAGGATTCGGTGACTGGTTCGCTGCTTTTCCTTGTTATTTGAAAACATGCATGCTTTTCCGTAACCGCGACATTGCCGCATTCAGACGAGGAAAAATACGTTTTTTTTATTGTGCTAAGAGATTTTTTTTTTGTTAAAAAATATGGACGTCAGAACGAATCAATAAAAGTGAGAGTCACGGATTAAAAAAATCTTTAAGTAATATAGCCTAAATACGCTTTAGTGATAGCAATATATATGTAATGGTATTCTAAAATTTAATTTAATCTTCATTAATTTCAGAAGTTTTATCTTAATTTAGTTCATATTAACTGCATTATGAAATATTTTCTTGTTTCCTGACCCCATTCCACTTTTTCTATTTAATTACACTGGCGTGGAAAAAAATCCCGACACCAAGAAAGACTTGTGCTAGATAAACAAAATTTAGTAGGCATGTTTATACATCTAAAAAAATGACATCGATTCAAGTTTCGCGCTTCCCATGTAAGCGTAGCGCTAGTAGCGCCACTCAGAATTTACATATCAGGTTTGCTTTAAATGCGTGCTATAAATTTCGTGAGCTTTTTTATCTTTGAAATATGACGTATTGAGCTGATGTTAGCCAAGAATGCCTTTAAGAAGACGAAAAAGTCATTATAAGCTCTCAGAGTTTGAACGAGGTCGTATAATAGGGCTACGAGAAGGTGGATTTTCTTCTCGCGATATTGTAGAAAGACTTGATCGGAATTGTAAATGATTGTTGGGAGTAGTGGTCAAGGGATGGTACTGCTTCAAGAAGACCGGTTCTGGGCTGCCCAGTGGTACTACTGAGGGGGAAGACCGCCATATTCGGCGTATGGCTGTGGCGCATCGTACTGCGACTGCGGCAGAAGTTCGAGCTGCACAGTGACACAACGAACTGTTAGAAATCGGTTACTTCAAGGACAGCTCCGAGCCAGGGGCCCCGTAGCGTGCATTCCACTAACTCCAAGCCATTGCCGTTTGTGACGCCAATGGTGTCAAGCCAGAGTTCACTGGAGGACGGAGTGCAGATCTGTTGTGTTTTCTGATGAAAGCATGTTCTGCCTTGGCGCCAGTGATAGCTTTGTGTTGCTCAGGAGGAGGCCAGGGGAACACTGCAATCAAACTGTCTGCAACCTAGACACACTGGACCTACACCTGGAGTCATGGTCTGGGCAGTAATTTCCTATGACGGCAGGAGCACTCGTGGTTATTCCAAACACACTGACTGCAAATTTGTACGTCAGTCTAGTAATTCAACCTGTTGAGCTGCCATTCATGAAAAGCATTCAATTGGGAGTTTTCCAACAGGATAACGCTCGCCTTCATACCGCTATTGTAACGCGACGTGCTCTACAGAGCATCTACATGTACCTTGATCTGCAAGATCACCATATCTGTCTCCAATTGAGCACGTATAGGACATCATTAGACGACAACTCCAGCATCATCCACAGCCAGCACTGATCGTCCCAGTATTGACAGAACAACAAGAATAGAATTCCATCCCACAAAGTGACATTAGGCATCTGTATAACACAATGCATGAACTTTTGCAAGCTTGCATTCAAAATTCTGGTGGATATACCGGTTATTAATGTAACAACATTTCACATTTGAAATCCGTTTTCTTGAGCTTAAATTAACCTGTGATCTTGAAAATTGAATCAATTAAACATGTTAACTAGACAAATACATTATCCAAATTTCATTACTCTAAATAATTTTTTTTTTGGTGTTGGGATTTTTTTTTTTTTTTGTCAGTGTCATTCAACAGAAGCTATGCAAAAATGCTTACGTCAGCGGTTTTCACACTCCGAGTGAAGAGATAAAAAAAAATTGCCTATCCAAACAAATTCTTTTAAAAGATATCTGAATTTTCCTTACCTAAATCGACGCGTATAAAGAAATTCCTATCAGAATTTTATAATATAAATAACTCGTCGAAAATATTATCTGCCCTTTTTCGCCCTCTTCCACTTTTTTGCCGCTCTTGTGAACGAACGTGTTTTGTTCGCGCTTCTGGTACATAAATTATGCCTCCCGGGATGGAACAAAAGCGAAGTTAAAACTTCGAAAGTGTCTTCTCTCTATTCGACCACGACTCTGCTTAAAACATTATGTGTTTACACACGCACGCGTGTTAAGGTTATTGCCCTTCATCGATTATTATTAAAGTGATGAAACGATTCATCACATTGATCGGTAATTATTAACTCTAACCACAGTTAAGGAATCGCATTGACTGTAACATACGAATATTAGCGTTTCATCCGAGATTAGAAGCTTTCCTTTCTCGTGATATTCATTCTGGCTTCATTTCTTTACAATATGGTTTTCAGCATCTCATTTTAAATTTCTCCTGCCAATCCACTCTTGAAAGATTTTTTAAAAATTCATTTCTTCTTATTGTTTATTCTTAAAACTTTAATGCATTTCATAATTCCTTTTATAAAATTTTAAAAATCCTTTTGAGTGATGTGGATTTAAACAGAAGTTCTTAAGGAATATTTTGACATGAATTTCTTATCTTGCAATCTCTGTAAAAACTAAACTTGTAATAGCGCGGTAATTTTGCAAGGATACAAAATGGAAACATTAAGATGATTTTGATTCAGTGGCATGAAGAGTGGGAAGTGCTTTTTTTTATACAATAGACGGCATAGTATAAAAGTTGAACATGCTCTTTCGACTGAAAACATTCTTTGTATAAATATTATTTCAAAAAAGAGTTTGTCGCAAGCGTCCTTGTCTGGGCGAAAGAGAAGAACTGGTTTTTCTACGGCAAGGCAGGGCGGAATAGGTTTTTTTTTATCTGCATCCCTCAGTGTGATTACAGCATGACGAAAATCTTTCTGATTCGACTTGAACTTAGAAACGAATTCATTGAATCAGGTGGGAAGATGATACCTCGATTGGTTCTTTTGGAGTCGCACTTACACTCGCATGCGAGTGTTTTCTTTCGGCTCAAGAGCTCTTTTTCGAACTCCTACTCCAGTGGAATTCCGAATCGTGTTTATGGCCTGCCTGGTTAAATTTCGACTTCCGGACCAGAGGATTCCAGGTTCGGGACCAAATTCCGTCAAAGAACCGCTGTCTAATCGGATCTGATGCGCGTTAAATTCATCGGGGTCGATTTTCCTTCTGTAGGCATGGTGCGGAATTCCGGAGTGTGGTGTCAGTTCAGCGTCGTCCTCGTCATCCGACATAAAACAGCCTTGTTGTTGCTTTAGAACGGGACAATTAAGCTAAATTGAATCCTCTTTGATTCCCTCAAGCGTTTTTCTGATATTAGTGTAGCAGCATCTTATGTATATATTCTCGATAAATTGCATTCAAAAAAAATAAAAGACGATTTTGTCCTTCTTCATAAATTTTTAGAAAATATTGCAAAGCCTTATGTTTTTTAATTTCACAATGTTTCGAAAATTTAATATAATCTACCACCCCGAAAAGACAACGCATCTTACAGAAGCGAAAGTGAATTTGTCCGACGAAAACGAACAGATGAGACCGATTCATATGCGTTTCTCTCGTCCGCGCGACTGAAGAAAGTAGTTTCGGAATAAAACAATGTGCAATGCTTTGGCTCAACTCATTGCACATTTCCGCTCCCAGGATGAAGAATCGGATGAAATTCTGTTCATTGCTTCCCTTTTTTTTTTGCTTGTTGACAGGAAAATAATTGCTGCGTAGGGGGATAAAAATAAGATAAAAACAGAAAAATGAACATATGTTTAGAAATCCCCTCCTGTCTCTCTATTTTGCTTGTAAAAGAAGGTAATAAGAATATTTGACTATTAATATAATAATTTCATTTATTTTTAACCTCCTCTTGAGACTATATAATAGAAATTCAAAAGAAAGTGAAAATTAGCTTTACTGACGAGCTTTCGCAATATTCGGCAACAAAACAAAACATTGACATGCCAGTCTAATGAAGTTATAACAAAGAACCTCGAATGATCACCAGGTTCCAGCAGCGCTTCCTATAGAGATCTGAAAGAGTCAAGCAAGAAAAAGAATGCGCCGAAAAGGATGCAGTAATGAGTCGTTATATTTCGAAAGAATTTCATATAATATAGTAACCGCATTGAGCGAACAGTTTGCTCCTTCACAGTGTTAAATGATTAATATAGATTACCTTTATTTTTTTAAAAAAGTATTTCAACTTTATTTAACACGGCTGAAGACATGAATTCGATTGAATCGGTTTAGAGTATATGTATTGCGAAATAAAAATGGAAGTGAAATTCCTACATCAGAATTATCACGTGGGTTTGAAGTGCGCGCACAAATCTTCATTTTGGGGTAGTCGATGAGTCATTTTTTATCCAGTAAAAGTGAAATCTTATTCGCTTTATGATGACTTTTTGCAAAATTTACTTTTTCAATTATCGTGGGACTTGACGGGCTTTAAAATACTAATTCTGCAGTTAATTGATTAATAATTGGTAGATACATGAAAATGAATTACATCGTAGCACAGTTTATCAATTTAAATTAAAGATATTATTAAAATGAATGGAAAAATTGTACGGAAATGAAACTGATGTGACGAAAACTGTAAATTTATATGACGACGGTTAAGTTTAATTTTGCTCTCTATTCAAGTCCGTTTAAAGCCAATTTTTTAAATTTATTTTCACATCTTCTTTTCTCTGACCGAGTGAACGTTTTTGGTAACAAGGCAAGTTTAGAAAAATTCTAATAATATTTTGCAGTTTCATTCATTAGCTAATCAAAGCATTGGATTTAATGAAGCTGTAGAAACTCGGGGAAGTAGTCTGAAATTCGTATGACGGTTTGTTTCCATTTTGATTGCTGCCGTTTAGCAATAAGCAACAAAAGCGTACAATAGCAACCTTTATATTCATCTTGAATACAATCTTTATATTTTATTCAACTTGAATGTAGATTTTATATGAACCTTTGTACTAACCTTAGACCTGAAATGAGAAATTTTACGAATCTATCGTGTGATCCTTGGCGAGTGTTTTGGCGATTCATTTCTGTTTCATGGTGCCCTAAAATAGAATTTATAACAAATTCACCTAATTCAAAATGACATGCCAAATTTGACACACTCAAGTCGTTGCGTTTGAGTTATTGCGTTTACATGTTTCTGAAAATACAGACTTCTGGATAAATTTGGCTCAAACTTGGATGTGGGTGTACTCTGTAAATATCCATATATCGAATTTTATCCATCTGGCTCTTTTCGTTTTGTAGTGATCGAGTCCAGCCGGACAGACGGATTTCCTCTGAACGGATTTCGCTCAAAAATTGAAAGATAAAAGAATCTATAAATTTGGTATAGAATCTTTACACCAAATCTCATCTGTCTAGCTTAAAGCATTCGAATTATCTTTGACACAGA
This sequence comes from Argiope aurantia, assembly GCA_026543865.1. Taxonomy (NCBI): domain Eukaryota; kingdom Metazoa; phylum Arthropoda; class Arachnida; order Araneae; family Araneidae; genus Argiope; species Argiope aurantia. The sequence continues at coordinate 72,892 of JAPMOR010067772.1, read as the reverse complement.
CAGAGAGACATTATGCAAAAATGTGTGTTTAAACTCCTGGAGATTCGTGAAAATCTCGAGTTTGAATTTTGACGATTGCAATTCGTTCTTCAAATACGAGAAGCTGGAAAGTTAAAGGAATGCATAACAGAATCACTGTAAGGCCTCTAAAATAATTTATACCAAGATTTGAAATTTAAAAATATTTCGCTAACAAGTATAATTTTAATAAGTTGCGATTTTTATCAAGTTGCACAAAATATTAAAATATTTACTCGAAATATTTCAGAGCCATTCGTCCCAGTAAACTAAATGTTGACGAGTGGCAAAAGAAAGCGACCAGTGTGTGAATCGAAATCACTCATCTTAGACCTTATTTTTCAAAGTGCCTAATTTTTCTTCCGCAATTCCTTCAGCAATTGAGATTGGAATGTGTTCAAATAATTACTGCGAGTATGGAGCCTGTGTTTGATGTAATTGTTTTCTTGATTTTTAAAAGTATAGGAATACTACTTTGCAGTAAACACTATTTTATGTTGCATGCAATCAGATTTTGCATTCAAAAATGAATCCTAAAAAAGGTTTAAAAATCTTGCAATAACTATTTCTTTACTTCCTTTTTATGTTCATTTTATAACGTTCCTCCATACGTTTTACAAATAGCCTTACGCAATCGTAACTATCAAGAATATTTAACTAATAATAGCATAGACCTGCATATAAAAAATGTATACGTGAACCAAGTACTAACTATAATTCGACATTAAGTACTAAAGTGCTAACTTCATTACTGACAATCGAATGGCAATAGTCAAATGTAAACAAATCTTCAACTAGTGTTTTTTACCGCTGTACTGCATTCGACACATTGAAAGTTGATGGAGCTGCAAAAATATTTGAAATATTTTGGAATGGTTCCATCCAGTTAAAAAAATATCATAAAATCAAGAAATGGGCGCGAAACAGAGATTAACTGAACTAGAAAATAGATTTACTTATCATCAAATAGGTATTTGCTACAAACGAAATAGACGATCAAAACTATTCTCGCACAAAAAAAATGGCTTTTGCATTATTTTAAAACTCAAAAAATTACGTTTTTAATTATATCCATTTCAATTTTCCGCACAATTTTTATATTAATTTTTTTCCAATTTAATTTGATGCATTCACTGCAACGATGTTTTCAAAATTATGATGCAATTCAAATTCAACTATCAAAATACCCAATTGCCAGTATCAAAACTAAAAAAGATTCAGACTCTTCACTCCGAAGTACGATTTTCGCTTCCGGTTTCATTTCACATTACACAAACTTTTCAATTTGTACGTGAAGTCACTTGAGAAGACTGATAAAATTAAAGTCTTTCAGCTTTATCAAATAGCATGGTCATTTTAAAAAAAAGTGCATTCCATATTAGTCACTCGGCATTCCACTGTAAGTCAATAACAGTCAAATACAAAAAACCTCTGAGCGAAGAAGCTTTTTACCAAATGCGGCTCATTTATTTATCAAATGTTGGTCAATTCGACGCGCCTGTATCGAGATTGTCACCCGATGTTGCACTTTTTGACGCTTTTATTTGTGAAAATGTTTAGAATTAACAGCGGCTGCTTTTCCAATAAAAGTTTGAGCTTTTAATTTTGATGTTAAATGAGGTGTTAAATAAGTTTAAGTAACTTTGGATGAATATTACTTTTTATTTTCCTTATTATAATTATTTGATCAAATCAGAAAGTATAAATGTATGCTGCACTTGGAATTATCCAGAAATTTCCTTGTTTCTCATTAGCAAAAATTTTAAAATTTCAATTGTCATTCATTTTGAAAAAGCCAATTGGGATGGTGCCTAATTAAAACCTCACCTACTTTCATTTTTTGATTAAATCTTTGGATAGCAGCAAAAATTTTTCTTGGAAGGTTTAATTGCTTCATGGAGAAAAAGAGTATTTGTTAAATAAAAAAAATGAAGAGGTGATAATTGTTTAGCTTTCATTAGATTTCTAGTCATTATTTCCTTCAATAATTAGAAATGCTTTGTTCACTGAATCTTGAAAAATACTGCTTATACTTTCAAAATAAAAGTCTACTCTAATGGATTTAATATTCTTTAATACTGGTAGCAAAGCAATTTAATTAAACTAAATCATAATCACACAGATTGTGGCCGCAATTTTAATTGCTTCCTAAAGTTCATTTCCCAAAAGCTAAGATTGTGAAAGATTATAAACTTCAATTGTTTTTGATATGTATAATGAATATCTAGCGAGATTTATATAACAGAACACAGAACGTATCACAAAACAAAATTTGGCAACACGAATCACTACGATAGGCTTCAATAAATAATAAACTTTAAGAAAATGATTTTTCTAAATCGTCTTAATAAGTATCGCATATACTTTTTTTTCTTTCCTTTTCTTTGAAAGTTCAGATTTTGACAATAAAAAATTATTTAATGTCATTTATAATTATTTCACTTTAATAAATATGTTAGGAGATAGTTATTAAATTAAATATGTTATTGCATAGTTTATTGAAAATCATTTGTTGCTGAATGTATTATATGCCAAAATTCTTTTAACTATTTTATTTATAGGATTGTACAAATGACTTTCATTGAAGGCTACTTGTTTGAAAGATAAAAAAGAAGGAAAAAAATGCTTCTATTAAATCGATCGGAAGGTACGATTATTTTATATAAATCGTATAATGATTTGAATGGAGCTCATCTGTCAATAGCAACGACTTCAATATAGAATTTATGGGATTATTTTTATTTTGATCATTCATTCATTATTTATTTCGAAACTGCAAAATAGGTGCATCAACATCTCTTCCATTTTATGCCTTCTCCAGCAGATGAATCATTTTTATTATTTCATTTATGTTCTGGGAAACAAAAATAACATTCGAAAAAATAGGAATTTTAACTGAACGCGGTTTGTAGGCAGCGAAGCGAAGCACATTATTCATTAACATTTCGAAATGGATTGACAGAGAGAAATAAATTTTGGGTTTTACTGCACATATAATTATAAATAAAAATATTTTCTACCGACATTCATTGGAAAACTTTCATTTGGCTATGTCATTGCATAAAATGATTTTCCTAAATATATATATACTATTTTAGAGCATAATGAAAGGAAATCAAATTGGAAGCAAATCCGTAAGCTTAAAACATAAATTTGATAGTCAATTATAATATTCATTCCATTGTCTAAACTCCATGAAAAGTTTTAGTTTCCGAAGTGCTTGTCATTTGATTTAAATCATTTCCTCTTGTGTCACTACATCGCATACTCTCTAATAAAAGCGTTATCCCACAGAATGCCTTTGCATGGCATTAGTTACAATAGCGAAGAAATATTTTTACCTTTGACTGGAATTCAGCCTTTTTACCGAATCTGTCTTGTGGTCTTTGGAGATTCTTTTTTAACGATTCATCCCTGGCATGCCGTTAGTAGTATCCGAAAACCGAATTTTTAATATGGATACATTTTCCCCAACCCACTGAAATCAAAATCTGTCACAGAACTAATGAAATAATCGTACCAATCACTAATGGTTGCCATTTCATAATATTTTTCTTTCTCGTCACAGTAACATTGATTAATATTATATCCAGTGTCGCATAAAAGCGTCAAATAATTTAAAACATAAAAACGTATATAATGGTATTTAAAATATTCGAGTGATGCTTTATACGGATCATCGCATTTTGGATTATCACATCAAGTTATGTTTTATACGGATTATCGTACTGTATAAAAATGATGGTTATTTTTAAATATTTTTTTAAACACTTCTGCAGAAAGAAGGAAAGTTTTCTTCCTAAAAAAACAGAAACTTATTTAAAATTCTTACATCTATTACCCAAGATATTCATAACTTTTTGTTGCATATGTTTGACATTCAGTCAATTTTACAACAAAATATAATGGAATCTTGAAATCAGTTTGTTCCCCAAATTTACTATTAAAATTGACTTGTATTGAATCGAAATTCATAGATGACGCGATTAATAATAGCTTTAAATTAAGTTCTGAAATTTTTTAAAAAATATTGCCATCGAGAGCATAATAGCATCCAAAATTTCTAGCACACAAGGAAATGACAGAAAAAAGTCATTAAAAAAAATCCTATTTTCCAAACAAGAGAAGGTTAACCTGAAAAAAATGCAGGAAAAAAAAAAGGAAACTCACCTTCCCCCTTATCGGCAAACGATAGATATGCGACACCTGAAAGAAAGGAGAAAAAACAACATTACATGCGAACTATGCGACCCTAAATGTCGAATTCCTTTCAGCAGGTGTAATTATATAGCTTTATGACGATTAATAAGGAGATTAAATTGTTTCATCGGATTAAATTGGGCATTTATTTTTTTATGAATGAGAGGCGTATTTTCGTATTCTTTTCAGCGAATCTAATTAAAATCTTAGATTACAGATGAATCATCTCCCTTTTTTAAAAGTATCGCTTTATTTCAATTTTTTTCCTGTGTTATTTGAATTTCATTATCTATCACTTTTTTAAGTTTTATAAGCAACAAATATTTAATTACCTAATAATGAATAAATTATCTTTTGTGTGGAAAAATTTAGGAAATTCAAGCATGATTAAACACAAATTTTGATCTGGATCCTTTTAATTAAAACTGTTGATAGTTCAAGCTATTTTAAATAAATAATAAAATCCAAAATAAAAACTGTCAGGCATCATTTTTGAAACATAAATCATTAAATTGTATACTGTACTTTATTTTGGATCATCTTTTCCTTTAAAAAAAATATTTTGTATATATTTTTTTATTTCAATTTAAAGCTATTCATTTCTGTAAGATGAAATAAAAATTTTCGATAGTTAGAATTCAAATATGTTTACCACTTAAGAACAAAGGCATTTGCGAAACGCATAAAATAAATTATGCAATAGTAAAGAAATATGCTTTCAATTAAAAGAAATATTCAGGATTTTGGCTGATTTAAAAGGATTTTAATCTCTGCACAATGGTAAGAAATAAAAAAATGCGACAAGTTGACGGGAGTGCAATAGAGATTCAATTAGCTTGATTTCAATTTCCTGCAAGCGTTCTCCTCTTCCATTGCCAGAAGAAAAAAAGTCGGCGTTGCTGATGGACTACTTTGCCAGTTGTCGCAGTTTCCCCGTACTTCGTAGCACTTGAGTTGTAAAAACTTTGCTCCTTTTTTTTCTGCAAAAATTGCTGTGCTTGCATTGGCATGACCGTACCTTGTCTTTAGGTCAGAAAAGCTTTTCACTCTTTGCTACTCATGTGTGAAGAGACATTTACATTTCTTTTCTTGTCATCCAAATAACACTGAACTCCTCTCTGATAAAAATTAAGTTCGCATTTACTTAAAATGATCATTGGAACAACTACAATTGTTCATTTAAGGGTGACTGAAAGGAACTAGACGTGGAGGGGGAAAAAATAACATTTATTTGTTTCTATTTGAAAGCGTATTTATAATTCTTCCTATACTAGGCTGGTATATCATAAACTGAAAGACAATGTTTTTTATTGTACCTTTTTATTGTGTTTTTTATTGAAGAAAAAAAGAACATCTTCTTGACACCAGACATATCTGGATTTTAAATGATGGCGTTAGAAGTAATTTATTTCACAATTCAATTTGTTGATAGTTTTCTCGTTTGTGAGCATATTTGTTTCAGCAAAATAATTCCTAAAACAAATATGCTTAATGTGACTAAGATTTCTATAAAATAAGCCTATTTCCTGAAATTTTAATCTCAAAATGAAAATTCATTTTTTCTACAGTTAAAATAAATAAAAGATTTGTTGTTTTCGAAGGAAAGATTCCCCCCCCCCCCCTTGATTCATCGTGGAATAAATTTGGAAGTCACTGAAAGGAATTTTACAAATTCGCTTCACTAGGTCTTTATCTAACGGATTCTAAAAATCTTCAAAAAGTAAAAGGAGAATCTAGAGACTTTCATTTAACGGAGCAGCACCAAATAAATGAGTTCTCATTGAATCAACTGCCGTAATTGTAATGATTAAACAAAAGAATTGGAATTCATTTTGTATGTCTGCCGTTCGTAGACAAACGAGGTCTCTGTTTGCATTCAAGTAATTTCACGTTCTTTGGAACAATTACTCAATTTACATGACAATATCTAATTTATAAAAGCATATTGATAAATATTTTTTTAATATTTGAAATCGGTACTAAGCAACATGGCATGCAATTAAAATCTTTAGAATATCAATAAATAAATTGTGAACCTCCGAAAAGAATATGTGGGAAAATTATACTTTAAATATTATAACAAATTTCTCTGAAATGAAATTTTTCTGATGAAAGCCAATAATTTCCATTTTTAATAGTTATAACGAATAATAGTTATAATGAACATTTCAGTGCTTTTTTTTGTTGCGGCGGAAGAAAAGTAAATTATCTTTTTAAATGTCCACTATTTGCAATGACAAGATTATTAAGCAGACATTGTTTAAACAAACAATTAAAGACAAGATTGTTTAAAAAAAACAGTAAGGATATTATTGAATTCTACACGACTCAATCATAACTGAAATATTATAAAGAGCACCAGATATCATATATCAATATCTTCGAATGCTTGGAATCATGGCTTTTAATAAAATAATGCTGTTACCAACCTGGTATGTAAACGTTAATTTACTCGCAAGTTATTTTGGTATGAGCTGTATAAGTTCATTTTCCTTATCTGGGACCATCAATAAAATTTCATTACTCATTAATTTATTTTCTATAAATAGAATCACAAATTAGAAAAAAAATACCCAGAATCGGATTTTAAAGTTCGTTTAGTATTTCCTGTTTAATTCCACAACATGCAATAGGACATTTTTGGATTTTTAACAATACATCATGTGAAAAAAATATATGCAAATTTTTTTTACCATTTCATATTAGGAAAGAAAATGGCGTTTGTCATCTGTCATGAATCTAAGTTAAAATACTATATTCTGCTGCACAATTTTTAATCTTTTATCAAACAGTTGCAAAGTTCATAAAAATAATTGCAGGGAGTTATTTAAAAGAATAAGAGAAGAAACTTTTATTTGATTCAAGTTCTTTAGACGGTCGAGTTGTTTTACGAAGATAATTGTGAAATTTTGACAATATTTCAAAAAGACGCTCGGAGAATTCTCATTTTTTAAATTTCGAAATACATTCTATTAAATTTTTCTTTTTTTAATTTTAGGAGAAAAAAAAAAGATGGAAAAGGTCGGGAAAAGTTCGATTACTGAAGATTTTATTTCAATCCGTGGCTATTTTTAGAAACTTCGTGGGCGTTATCCGTTTATTTTCAGTTATTTAGTCTTTGCTCATTAAGAATATATCATTTTTCGTTTCAATCCTGATGGATGCATTTCTCGATTGAATACAATCAATTTGCAAAATGTCATAAAGAAGACATTTCATTCGAGAAGTTCCCGATTCTTCTAAAATGAATACCTTTTAAAGTTATTCCAATTCTGCAGATTTTTTGAATTTTTAAATCCATTTTTCATTCAATAAAAAATGATTCAAACCTGAATTTATTTAAAATTTAATGAGTGCCAATTGAAAAATTTAAAGAAAATTTACCTACAAGATTTCCTACAAAAAGTAGCAGAAATGAACACTTTAGATAGACTTGAGAATACTTCATATACACCGTTTTTCAGTATACTTTTAAAATGTATATTATAGGCGGTGTTAACATTATTTGAATGAACATATTCAACAACAAAAATGTTAATATAACAAAAAATTATAAAACTTGTGCAATATTAAAAAATATTCGAATAACAGTGAAGTCCTCAAAATAACCTGACCCGATATTTATAAATACTGTTTATGCGTTACAGATACATTTGCATTTATTTTATTTTGGATATTGCTGATTGCAAGAGTTGCACGATTTATAAGTAGGTTAAATGTAATTATTTGACCATGAGATTCCATTTTTTTTTTTTAAGTAACAGGCAGAATGACGATAGAACATGTGAGAAAGGAAACTGTGTGAAATCTTACTCCATTGCATTGCCTTCTTTTTTATTTCAAGCCTTAAAATTGTCATTTCGTTCTCATTGAGATGAACCGAACACATTTTTATGTTAGAAAAAGATTGGTTAAAATGTACGAGTGAATCATTTTGATGGCTTATGTTAATGACTGTTCCATAAAAACAAAAATGCACGAGGAAAAGTTATTTTGGCAATGGATAATAATTACTATAAAAATAAATTGATGAGATGAATCGCGTAAATAGAAATGCATAAAATAAAACAGCGCTATTCGAAATTTAGTGCAATATTATTCAAATGCACAATTAAAAGTATTTTGTTATTGATCTTTTCGTTAAAACATTTCATTACGTTAGGTTCCAATATGATACGATGGTATTTTCCTATTTCAAACAAAGATCAACTTACTTAATAACAGGACAATGGCTAAAAGGGCGGCCTTCGCGTCCATTATTCGGTTGCAGACCTGAAGAGGGAGGAAATTAAATGGCATATTTATTGATCCAATACATATAGTATATATCGTTTTTACAAGAGATAAAAAAAACCAGTCAAAAATGTTTATAGTCTGAAATTGCATTCTATATATTGAGACAAATAAATCCATTTACAGTTTATATAAATTGCACTTTTACAGCTATTTTTAAAATAAATGACTTTTTATTTTAAAAAATCTTATTTTTATCTTATACGATGAAATATAAAATAAAATCGTGATCGTGAATAAGATCGTACAAGATAAAATCGTGTCATTTTACTGCAACGATTTCAAGAATGTTTCGATATGAGCTGAAATATTAATTGTATTTTTTCTAATATAAACTGAATCAAAGATAGTTTTGTGCTAAACTTAATTTCCTTTAAAATAAATTTTCTTAACTTCTTTCTAATATAATATTATTATCTTGTATAATTATCTCATTATAATAAAAGTTATACCGATTATATTTCTTAAATTCATAATAATCGAATATCAAATTTACTTAAATATTCAAAGCAGCAGAAATAAGCAGATGTGATTTTGGAATATTTACTGCTAAATGGCTATGATTTCTGTTCATAAAATACACCAGAAACTTGTTTCTAAAAATCTGTAAATAGTGAAGATTTTATACACACCAAGACACATTTGACATTTACTAAAAACTGATATTGCCTTACCAGTTTTTATTTAATATTTCGAAGATTTTCCCTTGAATTTTATGGAACTTTTATTAAAAATAGTTTACATTTTTTTAGTTAGAATAACAAACATTATTAGTAAATACAACGCAAACCTCAAATCGAAAAAATGACTGAAATCATTTCGATATTATGCAATATGAAGATAAATATAATCCGATGCTTCAAGCCATTTAACTTTCTTGATATTTAAATGAAGAATGGGAGGAAGAGTATAAAAAGAAATAAAATGACACAAAATTTAAAAAAAACCAGTTTTATATAGACGCATTTGTTTTCTGGACATTTTTGAATTTCAGTTTTGATAAGCTTAATAAAATGATTGAAATCCAAGGTTGACCATTAAAGCATTGTAGCAATTGAGTATTAAAACCACAGAATTTTAATCTTAATGTTTCAAAACATTCTAATAGAATTTGCGAATAACATACAGATGTTTGACAAATAAAATATAAGTTTTCTCCGATTATGATACGCTGCAAAAATAAATGAACTAAAATCTTGAGAATTATTTATTCAAAAATAATTTTAGCAAATATGTAAGAAACAAAACGAAAGTAAAATGCAATCACATGAGCATATATAAATATTTAGAATTCTCCTGAATAATCAACGTCACATTCTCATGCGGACCTCTTATTTGAAAACATCCGACCTTATGCTTAATAACGCTACATTTTAAGAGTATGTTTAATTAAGATAGCATGGTTATCTTAGAAATCAGGATTTTAAAAATCAAATAGCTTAGTTTAAGCAAAAATCAAATTTTTGGACGATTCCATTGAAGAAAATTATTTAAGCCAAGAATACTAGAAAATTATTCAAATATAATTATTTTACTTTTCAAGACTACTCGAAGACAGGCTATGCGGGATTATATAAATATTTTTTTTCCTTGAAGATTAGAATAGTAAACTTCGGAAAAGTGTTCGATATTTTTCTTTTGTACTCGTAAAAGTAAGACAAACTTAAAAGAGGCTTCACTTACTTGTATATATTTAATAAAGTCGCTGCGATTGCATCAAATTGCAATCGAATACCACTATTCCCACCTTTTATACTGAAGACTTAAGATCCACATTTCCATCTTGTGACGTCAGAAATCAAATCTAATTCTGAACCAATGATATCCAGTAGAATCGATGCGCTAACGATTCGAATGGCAGAATAAAAAAGAACATGACATTTTGACGGGAAAATGTTTTTTCCTTAAATGGACAACAATGGTTTGTTAAATTGGTTTCCATTTGCTTTTTTGCAGCCTAAATTCTTCATCTAAGAAAAGCATTGCAGAATTATAACATTCGATAATCAAAAGTATTAATTTTGCAATAACCTTATTCCCGTTATTTTTCCAATCGCTGGCTACCCATGTGACAGTAATTGATATTCATTGAGTTATCTCATTTATTTTGACCTCTATCACTATTTAACAAGAATGCCCGTTTGTTTGTTTTTTCTCCTACGGAAGTTTAATTTAATTATAAAGTGTGAAGTCATCGTAACATATTCTTTGTCGCAAAAAGCTTTCATGGTTCATTTGTTTCTTAATAGCACTTGGTAGCATTTGTTTTTCTTCAGAAAAAAAATGTCTCCGAAATAACATTCCTTTCTAAACGCCCTATAAAACTAGTTAATGTTTCTTTTTTTGTAAATTATTGAAATGGTCATTTTTTCAAGGTACTTTGTCACAATGGCCAGATCAAATTTGTGTTAGTAAAAAACTTGTAATTAATACTTTTTAATATTTGGCTCTCCTTTATCTACCTACACATGAAATGATATTTTTAAGAAAAGAAAATAATACTTCCAACTGTTTTTTGAAAATAAATTTTAGCCTCTTTAGATGAATGATCTTATTTTTGAATAAAATTAAAGTCTGCTTATAAGTACTTTAAAATTCTTGAAAAAAGTATAGGGAACACATAATCTTTTTTTTTTCAAAAAAAAATCTTCGATCTCTCAGCTTTGTAAATGAAAAAAAAATACATATAGTATATTTAACACAGATGTTTGAGATAAAGTACAAATGCTGATATTTGAATTTTGAATTAAAATATGAAATTTTGAATCCCATTTTTTAATTAATGATTTTAGAAATATGTAAAAGAAATCTAGTCATTTTATGAAACATTTATTACGGAATATTATTCCACAATGGCTTTAAAAAGAATCTGAAAAATCAGAAGATACCATAAACGAACAAATATATATATATATATATATTTCCAGTCATTGCATGTGATCCAGTAATGTCACTGAGAGTTCATTTTATTATTAAACGCCATTTATTTTGAATTATGAAGGCATTCATTTACGTTTTTTTTTTCTTAGCGCAATTCAAAAGAAATAATTTAAATCTAAAGCAAAATTTTGCCGTTCTTTTATTTCGCATAACATATCTTTTGCGGTCTGTCCTTTAACAGTAACGTACTGATTAACTGACAGACTTCTCAGAGACAAATTTCATCTAAAATCTCATGGATATTTTCAAATTTAGTGTTCATGCCAAATTTTATGTCACTATCTCATTGTGTTTTCAAGACATAATTCCAATTTTTTTTTTTTTTTTTTTTTTTTTTTTACTCCGGGTGGTCTGGAATGTACAGAAATACCAAAATCTTGAGGTGGAGTTGTTGAATCGTTGCTGTACTTTCTGCAATGTATCAGAAGGCAAAGATGGACGACTGGCGAAAATACATTAAAAAAACGCAGCATTAACACAATTCCGGTGCATATTTATAATGAATTGCAGGCAATGCAGCGATGCAGGTGAAGCTGGCAATTTTAATTTAAAAGAAGATTAAAGAAGAAAATGCACACTACAAAAACTACAACTGCAATGTTACCTTGACTTAATCATCAATCAAACAAAGAATTTAGAACTACACCTTATATTCGCTTCAGAAATGCGTACTTGTTTAGAAGTATTTTATCTTATAAGCACACTTTAGAAGTGCTTTAATATAACCATTGATCTCCTGCTTCGGCGATTGAGTTTAAACACCGTATGAGTAATATTAACACATTTTGATAAAATACATTTTATCACAGCGGCGGAAAGTATTATTATGAGGTATGCCTGCACAGAAAACAGAGTATTTTCATTGATTAGCTTTGTTTACAAAGCGTCCGAATGAATTGCCGAAATCGTTTCAATTGTTAAGACTATGGAAATGGCGATCATTTTAATTTGAGCTATCAATCAAAAATGGGGAGTGTCTGTGGACAGGCAAGGATTGATTACCTATCTGGAGATCATGAGCTTTCATATGAAGTAAAGATAGGCGAAATCAGTATAATAGTTAAAATTAGAAGTTTATTTTTTTAGTTTTGCTAATACTTTTAAATATAGTAAGGAAATTTATTAAAAATATTAATGTTTCCAGAAAACTTGTTAGAAATTTTATAAAATCCATACGTTTTATTCAGTGAAACCAAATGTAAATTTTCTGAATACATGTTATGTAAAGAGTTTTAGAGGTTTAAAAAACTGTCACCACTGGTTTATTTTTTTTTAAAAATTCCATTCATTCGTTTCCTTATTTTGCGAAACGCATCCCACCTTCATATAATGCTCTTATGATCATCAGCTTTTGCTTTGAATCTCCGAGGTATCCTCGAAGCTGAGTTTTGGCATCATTATCAGAGGATTTCTATTTCCAGACCCGATTCCATAGAAGAAACTCCATGTAAAAGAATATGATGCACACTGATCCACGATCGGCTAAACGTCATATAGCTTGAGTATCGTGAAATTTGGAAGAAATGGATAGCGGCTCTGATGTCATCCTAATCATATCACCACAGTATAAAATGACAAGGTCCATCGCAAAATAGTTCGCTCTACCTTCAAAACGAGGGAGGTAGCTTAAATGTATGACCTGAAATTCATAACTGAAGATTCCAAGTTCGAAATACGAATTGATTGAAGATTTGTTGTGTGTATAGACTTCGTGCACTTTAGGATTGATGCCATGAGCAAAGTGTTCTCTCCCTGATATAATATAAAAGTTTGTAAAAGTAGTCGATAGCTCAGGTCTTGCTTTAGTCGTGTGACCATGCTTAAAAATTGCATGTCAGTTCTAAACCAACCCTCCTATTTTAAAACTGTTAATATTATTCAACTCAACAGAAAAAATTAGGGAGCGAAAATTTAACTGAGTTAGGTATTTAAACAAGAATAATGTAATTTCAACAGCGTTATAGCTTTAAATGTCAGTAGTTTGAAATATTAGAATTGTGGAAATAATGATAGTTGGAAGCATGAAACCGACGATATGTTTATTAAAAAAATAAAAAAGGACTAAGAATCTGATACAAAACCCTCAAATTTTGAATTCCTACTTCCGTCCCTTCCTTCCTAATTTCGTAATTCCATCCTGGTGCTGTGGATGGTACTATGAATTCCTATAAAGAGAGCTCGGGCACTGAAAATAATTCAATCACAGCTGCCATACTTTGCATTGTAATAGCCACATGGAATAGATTACTGCCTCGCCTCGTGATTTCAGATTTCCTGTCCATCATCCAAAATCAAGTTATCCACCAACTTCACGCCACGACAGGAGATTGCTTCTTCTAGAAGCGGGAGCTCTTACACCACCCCATGAATGAGGATAATTTCGACAGACGTCGTTGCTGATGATGTCTCGGAAATATGGTTCCCATCTGCTCCGTCGTCACACCGACATTTGTTTCAGTCATTGAGTGTCATCCGAATAAATCTGTTCCATATATCTGCAGCTAAATCCGGAAAAAAGCCAGGTAAAGAATCCTGTGAATGGTATTTCTCATGTCCCCGTACAAGATTCAATGCCGGTCATACCAATTCCGAGATGAAAGACTCCGAGAAGATTTCGCTAAAAAGAGGTTCGACACGATTGATGGTTCTGGGTTTGATGTCGCTCGAATATGGTTCACAGACGAGACACATTTTCATTTGGATTGTGTTATTAACAGATACAATTGGTAGTTTTGGAATATCGAAAATTCACATTTGTTTCATGCACGACTACTTCATTCCATAAAATTAACCGTTTAGGCTGTAATTTCCTAAAAAGGCCTCATTAGGACCTTTTCCTTGAAATAAAAAGTGTCTTCTGACTGCTATATTTCCCTTTTGTAACAATTTTGAAACATTCTTTGGACGATCGACCATGCATAATATATTTCATACAGGATGGGACCTTTCCCCCACCATACACATGACGTTTCTAACTTTCTAGAAGAATACTTCGATAATAGAGTTACTGCATTAGTCTATACGACACTTAACAAATTGACTGACGGATTATGCGCATATGCGTTACACATAATATATAATTGTACCAAACCATCTATCTTATTAGATGGCTCCTCCTCTACTATAGTTAAGATATAGCAAAGAAGAGGGTCTTCTAACTAGATAGATGATCCGAATATTAAGTGTAAGTTGCAGAGAATGTGATAAGAAAAAGGGTATAGACTGCTTTCCGTATTCACTCGATATTGATCCCTGCAACTACTCCTATGGGACACACTAAAGGACATTATACAATCTAACGATCCTTTAACACGCAACGAGGTGAAGGGGATTATTACTCAAGCTTGTGGATGGATTTTCAATGATACATTACAGAGAGTCACTGATAATATTTCATTCTTAATTTACGATTTGTGTATTGTTCTACGAAGGGTCCATATTTTGAGTACCTATTATGTACAGCCTACTTATGGCAATGGCACCTGCAACGCCATCTATTGGTTTGTAACTAAAATTTTGAGTTTTCTGTATGAGATCTTGCGATTTTTTAACGATCATACGACTGGTTTCATGCTTCTGCCTTTTCATCTATTCATACAGTTTTTATCTTTTTCGTCACCACAATGAAAAATAGCATGCTGTCATGTCTGCAAGAGAAAAAAAACTGTTTGAATGTTACTTTCTATTGCATCCTACTTACTCCACTATTGCTTGTTCCATTTAAAAACTATCTCCATAATAAACGATTTCAATTCATCGGCTAGATAAAGACACGCCTTCGGCGAAAGTGCAAGAAATGTCACTTATTCCATTCACATCAAACAAAGGAAAGAGATTATTGGGAAATGCGTCGGAATGCTCGTCCGTGAGCTCAAAAACACAACGGACTGCGCGAGGAAATTCTGTGGATGATCAAAACATCCGTTTCTATCAAATTTCGGACGAAGCCTACGTTTGTCTGAACATGTCGAGCTGGATTATTCAAATCAATCCGTTGATAAGAGCACGTGCTCATTTGTCTCTTCGTGTGTTTAGGAATCGTGAACATCCAACTCGACTTTAATTCATAAAATGGATATTTGGCATTGCGAACAACGGTGCGAGTACTCATTCTACTATGATCAGAAAGAAGTTATTGAGAATGCAGGTTTTTTTTCCTTTTTTTTTTTTTCCTCGTTGTATTACGAAAATTCCACCGTTGTGCCCTTTCGGCTCACTTCCGGGCGTCTCTCCCGATACGAAAAATGCTGAAAACACAGAGCCAGCGCAAGTATATGAAAAAGTCGGGAAGAGAATAATTCCATTGATTGTGATAATAAAAGGGGAAAAAAATATCCTCCTCATCCATGCAAAATATTGAGTTTTTCCATGTAAAATAATCTGCACGAAAGTGATAAAATATACTGTTATACTACAAGAAAGGGATTCAATTCGCCAGTGCGGTTTCATATCAGCGGAAGTGCCCCCCCCCCCAAAAAAAAAACTTTCTCGCATAAAGATATAATCCTTCACATAGGGCAAAAAAAATTGCTTACTTTGGGTAAGATAAAGAAAGCGTTGCATGGCATTGGCGTACAATATTTATGAAATATTAATCTTTTTTCGAGAATTACCCTTTTTACTGAATGTATCGTGTCGGCAAGTGTTTAGTGATCTGGCAAATGGTTAATACTATCCGAAAGCCGTATTTGTTTTAGATGCATCTTTACCAGCCGATTGTAACTGAAATTTGGAACAAAACAGTCGCCTACCAAATGTGATACATTTAAGTCATTGCTTTTACATTTTTCTGAAAGTACAGACGATCAAGCCCCGGTCTCCATATTTGGTGAGTGTTAAATTTGTGTATCGAATCTTATCCATCTAGCTATTTTCGTTTTGTAGTTATTGTATTAACCTATATTCGAACAGACGGACAGAGAGACTTCCTCTGGATGGATTTTGCTTAAAATTTGATTTAAAAAATCTTCAAATGTGGTGTAAAAAGCAAATGTCAAATTTCATCCTATCTCAAATGTTTTTGCATCATTTTTTGACACCAACGAATGGACAGGCGTCATGCCAGCAATATCTGAAACTCCTCGAGATCTCGAGTTCATTTTTTGATAATTTCAATACTTTCTCTGTCCTTCATCTATACATATAATAAAGCTCAATGTGTGTGTGTGTGTGTGTGTGTGTGTGTGTGTTGGCGCTCTACAGACCAGACCATTCAACCTACAGCTACCAAATTTGGCACGTGTATACCTTGGAAGCCGGGAATGTGCACCTGGGAGTTATTTTTTCGAATTTTTAACTAGAATTTTATTTATTTAAAAATTAAGCGAAATTTTGACGTGTTTCTGCTATAACTTCCGAAAATATTACAGCACAAAAAGGATTTTTACATGAAGTTAAAGATCAAAAAATTATCTTTTAAATGATACTAATGTTTTAATCTTAAAATTAAATTTCTATTTTTAATGAATTTTTAAATAAATATTTTAATTATGTTTTTCAATAATTTTTTTCGTCAAAAATAAAAATGAGGATTAAGCACGTTTCGCATTCATGAGAAAAAAATAGCTTTTTTCAAAGTGTTGCCATCACATTGATTAAAGCTCCAATTAAAAATAAATGAAATATTTTTGGAAATGAAATCAGCAAATATATAATTTTTGGCACGTGTCTGTAGGAAATGAAACAAATATGAAATATTACTTTTTCTAAAAAATAAATTCAAGAAAAATTATTTTACGATCTTTTACACTCTCTATATTATTAATACAATAAATCAGTTATATTTTATGGCAAGTTTTGTTTAATATGAACAGGATATCCATTCAAATCAGGGCCACACAGCTAATTTGTAAACCTTTAGTAAGTCACAGATCTGCTAAAATGGTCTAAATGGAAAATGATTATATTTTATGTAACTTGATTTAATAAATGCTCTAATAAATAACGAATTTTTGATTTCTACATTTAGTTTCTGCTGTGGAAATTACGAATAACAAAATGTTCTTGAAACACTAATATTTTAAATAAAAAGAGTTAATTTTCAATCAACTAAATCAATCACTTAAACTGACTGATTTATGAAAATTTGAATATCACTATTCAATAAAAAAAGGATAATTTTAGATTTTCCATCGATCGTTTCAAAGAAAATACGCCAATCAGCGCGCAGGTTTCTCAAGATTAATTGGCCTAAGATTATGAAAATGTTGAGTTTTTCTAAACTTTTAACATTCAAAACTTCATAAATAAGTCTTAGTTGATCGTGGAAAATAGAAACATTCATTCATTTATTTAAAATTTGGTGTGTCCAGAATATTTCTCAGAATATGATACCTTACTCCATTAAATTTTGACTTCATAATTTTTGAAATATATTTATAGGCAAGAACAAAATATTATTATTGATTTCATTTCAATCCTTTTGAAAGCAAAACTAAAAACTGAATGTTATACTGAATCTGAGAAATTTTTGTTGAATTATTGTTTGAGATATTACATAAATTATGAATAATATTTTGTAGTTGACATAAGACTTAAATACCGAGCGATTTTTTTTGCAATACTCATATTCAGTAATAATTATTATAAAGAAATAAAAATAAAGATGATAAATAAAATAAAACGCTTGGTTTCATTTAAAAATATCTTAATATTAATTGCAATTTCATCATTTCCACTTTAAATTAAAGTTTAGGTTTTACCGGTAATGACAACAAATTAACAAAATATATATAGTAAATTAAAAGAAATGATCTAAACAACAGTATAAATTTGGTATGACTATCAAAATTTGAAGATTAAAAATGTTTTGTTTGAGAATCTATTAAGAGACCAGTTACTTAAAATATTTAATTGAAAATTGTAGTGAGCGGTAATACTGGCGAACCGGCTGGTCGCCAAAGGTGGCTAGTATACAATAAAGTAATAAGTTGGTATTGTATTATTGCTAATTTTAAAACATTTATCGTCGAAGTAACCATTAAATATTCATCAGGATTCATTTCAAATATTTACCAAAAATCATGAGAAATGTTTTTTACCAACATTTTTTAAAGATAGCGATAGCTTTTTAATTAGATAAAAGCAGCAAAGTAGAATCCTTATAAATAGTTTGAAAAAAGGGCGTCATTATTAGGCTTTATGAATTTCATAATGGCTTGGAAAAATTGTTTGGTTCCATTTTTGTCAAACAGTTTCAAAAAATCTGATGACACATTTTAACTTCTCTATTGACAAAAAATGAAACTATAACTGTATTTAAAAACCATTCAAATTTGTTTAAAAAATTTACCAAACTTAGAATACGAATTCTGTTGCCAAGTCTGATAAGGTTTGAAGAAACTTTAAGTTCTTTTTCTAAAATCTCATTTCTCCGAAAAAAGAAGCACACATTGATTATTTAAACTGCTTAAAGAATTCGTATATTTTGCCACCTCTTCTTTCATAAACTTTGTCGTAATCGTTATCTTTCTGTTTCTCCTCTAGATGTAAAACCAGCACATTTGAAAAGCAGTTGCTTTTTTTTTTAATTCTAAATTTCACACATCGGCAAACGATGCGAAACAGACACCGAGTATTTTGAAGCAAAGTTCCTTTCACGAGGTGATACTTTTTTCCTTCCCTCGCCTGTTTCCGCCGATAAACAATCCCGGATTCAAATGTTTGAATCGACTTTCATATATTTATCTTTCAAAGTAATTTGTTGTATTTATTATCTACATTTGATAGACGATTTTTTTTACTTGTCATTGAAAGAAAAATTAAAACAATTCATTAACTGGGACAAACTACTTTTACGTGTTGTTGATTTACTTATAATGACCGACGGTTTTTTTTTTAATAGAATTTAGAATAAGTAATGTTTTTGTTTTTTTTAAAAATATCTGATGCATATTTTCTGTTTCAAAATCTGTCCGAGAAATTGAAATGATATTTTATTATTCACTCAGTCTTTCATAATTAAATGCACAAAGAAGAAACAATGTTTTAAAACAAAAGGTATTTTAAAAGGATATGGTGGATGAGGAAACATTTATCCGTTGTTCATACTGTTCTTTTCTTCTGTGTTATTTGTTCATATTTTACAAATAGATTTTAAGTGTTTTGCCTTCTTCAGTTTAATTGGTTAACCCATTAAGTCTCTGAATGCGTCCATTTTTAAAATCACTATTTAGATACGATGTTTGCAAATAAGTTAAAATATTTTTCAAACAAAGTGAACTGATACTATAAGTTACACGATAATAATATATAAAAATAATCAGTATCGTATATATAAAAAATCGTATATCGTGTATAGATGTAATAAAAATCTGTAATCGTAAAAATAAATACTCCTAAACTACGAAAATCGCGGGATTCAATAGAACCATCGCCAACCCACTGAAATCGCGGGATGGCGGATTAACATCCGACATGAAAGAAAGCCGAGATTTCTGATAATTCCTTTGAAATTACGTTGCGAGTACTGAGATTAGGATTATTAATTTAAATCTCAATATGAGTTGCACTGTCTAAAAAAAAGTTATTTTGCTTTATAATTTTGGGGGGGGGGTCTTTAAAAAAAATTTTTATTGACGAAAATTTATTTTAAATTTTTTTATAAATATATAATAAAAGACTTTACGAATGTAGTAAAACATGAAAAACGAAGGATTACTTTCAAATTCATTACACTATCTCAAAGATAAATGAAAACAAAAACATTCAAACC
>JAPMOR010067772.1:15882-52718 GCA_026543865.1 Argiope aurantia | reverse complement strand
TATGTGTGTAATGATATTCTCTTGATCTAAATCCTGGTTAATTTCCTGTTTTTCTTTATCGAAACTAACCCATATTATTTCAGTACAAATTTTACTTCCCAGAGTTCGAAAAACACGGTTTTTTTTTTTTTTTTTTCAAAATGTCTGTCTATTACAAAGATAACTCGAAAAAACCTTTGAGCAAGACGGATGAAATCTGTAATACAGTTTTTACATCAAATTTATAAATGCCCATCAAGTGTTGAGTAAAATGCACTCAGAAGAAGTCTGTCTGTCTTTCTTTTCGAATATAAGTTAACATGGTAACTATAAAATGAAGAGAGCTAGATGGGTAAAATTCGGTGCACATATTTAATATTACCGAATAGATTCCTTTCCAATAGTGAGCCAAATCCAGTTTAAAACACAAATTCAATTTTTGAGCAACATGTCAGGGATTTAATATTTCGCAACTATTGTGTGCCAATGGCATTCTCTGGAATAACGCCCTCATTAGAGAGCATGCAAAGAAGACCACTCTGCCCGATTTTCCACTCTCACCCAGCCTACAAATGTTTCGGTCAATGCGAATCCTAAAGTTTCCGAAAACCTCATGATACGCCCGCAATGTATTGCTTATTTAGTGAAACCCATACCGCGAACTTCACTGGACACCCGAAAAATAACTCCGAACCCTTTTCTCAATACGATTGAAGTGATCAGACCATTATTGCCAAAGCAGAGGCTGACCTCCAAAACTACGGACTCAAGTTTTGCCACTTCCTTCAAACACGGTCACTTAATT
The DNA here is from genome assembly GCA_026543865.1 of Argiope aurantia. NCBI lineage: Eukaryota > Metazoa > Arthropoda > Arachnida > Araneae > Araneidae > Argiope > Argiope aurantia. The sequence goes on along the minus strand of JAPMOR010067772.1, from coordinate 51,934 downwards.
CCCACAAATATCACTGCAAAAAGAATCAGACCTCAGCTTCCCCCCCCCCCCAAAACTGGATCAACCGGTACTAACTCCCCTTCAAATAAAACTTTTAAATCAAATAATGCAGATGAAGGAAAATGTCAAGATTCCGGCATCATGATGCAAGCATCAAAAAATAATTTTAACTAGCCGCCTTTGGCGACCCATTTCTTCGTCCAAGATTGACATTTTAGGCTGTTAAACCACTAATGTGGAATGAAATCTTTTTAATATCCTTTTGAAAAACATGAATTTAATGGAATCAATAAAGAAAATTCCACATGTGTAAATCAAAAAGTGTACGTACTACGAGATAAAGCGGAGGTGAAAATCCTATTTCATAGTTAATATACACAGGAAACAATTATTTTGTTACCTTTAAAATGAGTAAATATATGCGATTAAATGTTTTAAAAGATAAGTTTGAATTTCATTATAATGCTATACATGAAGTATTAAATAAATTTTAAAAAGAAACTTTATGTAGAAATAAAACTTATATATATATATATATTATATATATAGGTTGTTTGTGGGCGTTTTAACACATAAAGGATGAGACGGCCAACTGATGATAAAATGACTATATTCTGAATTTAGTTACAAGATTAATGGATGATGGACGGAACAGGAACAATACAAAAACTGGAACAACACGAACACTGAAGTAAACAAAGTTAATTAAGACACCTCGTCTTCTTTCAAGTTATAGAACATTACGGCTATCGTCTACAGTGGCATCGTCAAAACACGTCTTCTTTCTAGTTATGCAACGAACGTCTTCCGTTGCAAACGTCTTTCACCGCGGCCTACTCTGAACTGGCAGCTACAGTACTTTTGCCGCTAGAGGCGCTGGTTTTGGCGCGCTGTCATGACGGCACTACACACACACACACACACACACACACACACACACACACACACATATATATATATATACATATATATACATACACATATATATATATAAAGTAATGAATTTTTTTGTGCAAAAATAGTTTTGTGGAATATGACCATCGATTTCCATTGTGGATTCATAGCTATTGCTCATCCGGTTTTTTGTTTGAGTGTCTATTTCTTTAATATTTTCTTTCTTCCTACTGAATGGAACTTTTGATGATATGGCGTCCCCTCTCTAGAACATTTCTAGTAACATTTTGAAACTCCATTAATTAGCGAAGTTTTGAATTAAATCTAGCTGTAAAAACGTTCAATGAAACATTCTGAAAGTTCGTATAGCAGTTAGTTTACATTTGACAGTTGCCCTTCGATAGTAAGTAATAAGAGAGTTCTGTGCCTCTATCTATATAGATGTTCGACAATAATCGTCCAAATCCTCTACCCATTTTTAGCTAGAATACCGATGGAGTCGAGTGAAACTATTAAATTTAAATATTTTATCAGAAAATTAAATAATCAAATCCCATCTTATTAGTATCCAGTGTTTTTGAAAATATAACGATTTCAACTAAGGCAGCAAATAGCATCCTTTCACTTTCAATAGCAGATGCCGAATTTTCACAAGTTTTCTTCCTTTTGTGATGTTTCAGGTTCTTTACAAAACAGCGAAGTAAAAAATGATGTTACTAAAAGTAACATATGACATTACTAAGAGAATTGTTTTTGTCACCTATTAAATGGAATATTGTTTTCCTATAGATTCTGATATAAATTGAGTTTATTCGATGCATTTTTCTTTCCAATTTGATTGTAATGGAATCCAGCATCATGTCTTGTAGTTCCATTTTTTACTTTTATCATTTATTTTCTGAAACTAAACGACTCATTCCCTCAAAGAATGAGGATATTAATGATGGTCGAGCAGCCTGATGGCCTTGTAAAAAGCGGCTTTTATTAAAATAATATAAGAGATGACCAGAATTTGATAAAATTTTAAAGTAATAAGGGAGAGATAATATCTGCCGTCTGATGTGTAGAGAAGGTTCATTACATTCTATATATAAACTTTGTACAGGTGATGTTCTAAACACCCCAGAACACAATCGAAGAGCAGTATGATGGACGGTATTTAATTTTTGGAAAATACTGCGTTTTGCAGAATCATAGACATTGCAATCATAGTCAAGTTTCGATCATATTACTGATCTGTAGATGCGATGTAAAGATAAACGATTGGCACCCCATCAGGTGTTAGAAAGAACATTCAAATGTCTTTAACATTTTTCTCTTAGGTAAGTTACTTGAGAGGCAAACGTAAGCTTTTTATCAAAAATCTAACCCAAAAATTTAATTTCATGAGGTACTTTAACACGATGACCTTTTATGTGAATCTCTGGTTCAGGATGTGGGCAGCGTTTCCTACATAAATGTATAGCAGTTGTTTTTTCAGCAAAAGAATGAAAATGCATTCTTATCACGCCAAACTGAGTTGATTCATTGCAGTTTGAAGTTGTCTTTCAATAAAAGTCATCATACTATCCCCAGAACAAGAGATATAAAGGTCGTCAACATGTAAATGGCCTTTCATATATAAAGGTGAATGGTCTAAAATAAGCGTTAATTTTTAAAGCAAAAAGAGTCACATTCAAGCCACTTCCTGGAGGAATTCCTACCTCTCGTTCCTAGCATCAGAAAATTTTGAAACCAACTTAACTCTGAAAATCTTAACTTCAGTAAGTTTTAGATAAAGATTGACAAGTTTCCTCCTAAATTGCAATTGTAAAGGTCCTTCAATATGCCAAAACGCAAGCTGTGGCGTAGGCTTTTGAGATATCAAAGAAAATAACCACTAAATGTTTTCTACTGAAAAAAGCTTGTCGAACATCTATTCCCAGAGTCAAGAGATTGTCCATAGTTGATCCGAAGACACTTTGAAAATGTTTAACATTTTCTTATGCACCAAATAGTATACAAGACTGCGATTAGCTATTTTTTCCAACAATTTTTATAAGCAGTTGGTCAGGACAATCGGTCTATAGTTTGAAGGGTCCGAGGGATTTTTACTTTTTAGGAATGGGTAATGACAGTTGCTTCTTGCCAGGTAGTTGGAAAATGTTTTCTTTTCAAATTCTACCACATAGGAAGTGTAAGATTTTAAGAGAAACTTCATAAAGATGTTTAAGCGTATCATAACTTATATTATCAGGTCCAAGTGAAGATTTATATACACTATTGAGCCAAGTTTTAAGCTCATAGAATGTTAATGTTCTATTATGCGAGGCGTCTTTTGCAATTTGCAATTCTAGTTTTCCTTTTTCCATTAAAATTTTATAATTTTGGAATGTATTTATATAATACTTAGTACTACTTGTGTCAGCGAAAGCCAAAGCTATCGAGTTAGCTATATTTCGTAAAATTAACAGCTTACAGAAGCATTATGTTTAAGCAAGATTGGAATCCCTTGACCCGCAGATATTTCAAGTACTTTTTTAATCCTATTCCAAAGTTGCTTGCTGGAAAGAGAAGTGCTGATGGAGCTCATACATTTCTCCCTCGAATCCCGTTTCCTACGTCTTTGAATTCGCTTGAATTTAATTTTACCTTTTTAAAGAATGAAAGATTTTACCTTTTCCGAATGAAATTCTCAGTCCTTGCCTGCGGAACGTAACCAAAGTTTTTCTTTGCATCTTATATGATATCTGAAAGTAACTGTAATCTGGGCGAGTGCCGATACAGTGTGATTCGCCTTTTCCTAAGTAATATTGGCCAATGAAGTGAAATTCGTCCAGTTGGTTGCCTCAGATTTATATCTGGGAGAACTGGGAGTAGTACATGACTGATGATTCCTATTATTGTTTGATACTAAGGGAAAATGGTCACTGTTATTTAAATCCTTATCCATTTTCAAAGTAAAAAAGTGATAGAGGGATGAAGAACATAGTGCTAGATCGATCAAGTGCATGAAACTTTTTGTCGGTGTATGAAAGTAAGTCTGCTCATCATTATTAAATATAAACGGTTATGATCCTCTAAAACCTGTTCTATCTGACGACCACTGCTATCGGTGTATTAGAATCACCTAGTATAAGGAAAGGTTCTGGAAGTTGAGAAAAAAGATTATTTAGATTTGACTGATCAATATATGTGCTTGGTGGCAGGTTAAAGACACCACACAGTAATCAGAGAGTGCGAGTGGATTCAGCTTGTAGTGAAGTATGGGCATGAAGGCACAGAATTCGAAATAAGAAGTGAAACTCCTCCTGAAGCTCTTTCGCCAACATTGGCTTTATAGTCATGCAATAAAATTGTATTGTTAGATTTTAAAAACGTCTATTGCAGGGCAAAGCAAGAAGGTTGATAAGTATTAAGTATATCTTTGAGATCAGAATTTTTCTGATTCACGCGCCGACAGTTCCAAAAAACAAGTGTATCCATAATCCGGAACCAGAGAAGGAAGGAAAAGTGTGGAGAAACGAGAATACTACTTGCTCTTTGGAGAGAGTGGTGGAGTAACACTCTCGGACATTGATGAATTCTCCTTGTGGGAATCATCACATCTTACTTTTTCAGTATTTGATTTTTTAATAAAATCTTGCGAAGATAATGTTTGTTTCTTCAATTGTTTGGATTTATCTTTGCCTTTCTTGGCGGCATCTAATCGAACTTTCTTGCTCTCAATTTTTTTTCTTTTGCCTTTTTCTGCTTACATAAGCTTTTAGAAAAGAAACCTGGGAGGGGGGATTGTTAATTTTTGATAAACACGAATGGTCTGAACGTAGGCCAGGTAGAGAAATCTGCTGTTCAGAAATTGCACTGGGAGATGAAGGAATCTGAGATGATATGATAGAAATATCAGAAGGCGGGCTTATTGCATTTATTAGGTACACAATTTGCCCTAGTAGGTTGGAATGCCTTACAAGCGCAACGGTTTGGACATGCTAGGACATAAACAACATCGTCCCCCGTCAGAGTAGCTGGTATTACAGCAAGAGATATTTCAGTCCGTGTAACTGTAGTGGTGAGGGAAGTTTTTGGAACTGATGAGAAAGGTTTGTCACCTGTTGGGGCTCTATTTGTAACTCTTTTACGGGCTTCTGCAAATGATATGTTTTGTGTTATTCTGCATTTTGGATTTCTCCCTCTTGAATCCAACGTGGACAGGATTACGATTAAGCTGTATCATTTCCACTGCGATCGATACACTTTGAGGAGGATGCGGAACACGTTTTACTGCCATGCCCAATTTCAGAGCATTATGCGCATGACTGTTTACCACGGCAACTATGAACGGTGTGGCCAAATTTTTGATATTTGTATCAACGTAACGGACTTGGAATAAATGGTCAAACTGAACATTTGTAACATCCAATTTTGACAGATTTGGTACGACAGGCTGATTAAATGTTAATTTACGATGCATTGCTGGAAAAAGTTTCCCATCCCGTTTAATTTTAATTCTTTCCACAGCGCTGACATTTTGAGATTTCAAAGCTTGGCTTCTAAAATTGATGAATCATTCTGAATCATTTTGCAAGTCCCTTTCAGAGACAATGCCACGAGAAACGTTGAGTGTGGACAGACTGATTCTTCATGATTTCCGATGTTTTTTAATGGCATAATTTTATTAGCCTGCCCAGCAGATAAAACTTCAACAAGAAAGTTGCCAGAAAAACGTTTGTTATAAAGTTAAATGTTTTGGTTCACCAACGAAGTTAACAATTGTTTTGTGTATCAAGATTGGAGGCATAGTTTTCAATGTACCAGAAAGAGATTTAACAATAAAAAATAAGAAGAATCGAGAGGTTTACACTGAGAAAAAGGACCTATGCAAATGGAATAAAATTTTGGGCCCCGACTGCACCGCCCACCACCGAGCTTAACAAGGGAAGGCAATTGCCGGCTCTAGGCATTCTCACCTTGGTGCTAGCCAGGACCACTACCAGGAGCGTTTACCACCCTTAACGCCAAACCCCGGAAGTTGACTACTTTTGCTTGATATCCTTGAGCATACCAGCCATGCGGCTAGCATACCAGCCGATTGATACATCAGGGACCTAAATTCAACACCTGTTCTAAAGGATCGCCATGCACAGCCAACACGCGGGGGTATATTCCTATCCATAAGAAACTAGCAACAAACAGAGCGGTAACAGCTTCTCATGGAGAGTCCTCGAAGGAAGAAAATAGAAAGTGGAAACTTAAATAGAGAAAAAAAACTGGGAAAAAGAGCAGACATTAGGGTACCTCTGGGTCGTGGGGCCCGTCATATCTGAAGAAAGTGTGCCCCAGAAGGGGACTGAAAATTGAAAAAAAATATATTTTGAGAAAAAGACAAAAAAACTATTTTTCTATCCTATGAGCTCTTATTAGATTTCATCGTTAAAAGACAATTTACAAACGCTTGACTTTTCAAATCTGTATAAATTATATACATCTTTGTAATCAATGAAATGTACTTTATTTTATTAGATCAAAATTTAATTTTTCAAGGTATAAATGCATCCATTTCCCTTAAACAATTCGATCTTCGTATCAATTTAGATGTTCTATATTCATTGCATATAAATATTAAAATATAATATATATATATATATAAAACTCGGGCAACATGTAACATCAAACTTAGGTATCATTATTGATGCAAAAAAAATACGTAATTTATTTTTATAACTCATTAATTTTTTTCTGAAAGTTAAGATCAAACGTAACTTAGTCATTTTTCTTGAACTGTGAGCAAATGAAAGGAAAAAATGTGTTTCATACAAATAAAGCAAAAAGGAAAATTAATTTCGAATATTTTCCTCTATATCGCGAGAATTCTCTTCCTTTCCCTTTTTGTAAATCTGTCACGTTCATTAAAACGTTTCGCGCAGTGGTCGCAATTAATGACGTTGACGAGATTTGCGTTTCTTCTTTTTTTTTATAAATACATCGATAAGAAAATATTTATGGAAGAATTGCTCCATCACAGTTCAATAATTCTTTTTCGTTGACCATGCTCACAGCAAGAACGATTCGAATGAATGAAAGCGATTCAGAAATGGAGAATTTTCGGCGGCTGTTTCTAAAATAATTTCTTCCGGGCCAAATAATGTATCAGTTCGAAAATTTTGTATCAAATACCTTTTTAAAAAATATTGAAAAGCTAAGAAATAAGAAAAAATTTTAGAAGATACCAACATGCTTAATAAACTTTTGATTTCATTTTCAGAACCTGATATATTTGGCGTAGCTCGTGACAAATTTCATTATTTTATTGATAAAAAAAAGTAGCCAGATAATGAACGGTCACGAAATGCGGAAAACATTCTCTGCCTCAAAATGCGCAAAGCAAACAGGAAAGATTGAAATTATCCTTAAATTGGCCGTTTTCAGCTTTTTGGCGCATATGAGAGTGAAATGATTCTTAAAAAGAGGATGCCAATGCAATATAATTTCATATAAAATAATAATTACATCACACAAAATCTTCTGCAGCTTTATTTTTAACGGGTCAATAACCTAGCGGAATTAAAATCTTTTCGTATATAATATTTTTAACATAAAAACTTGTGTATACATAAAAATTATGAAACACAAAACTATTTTCTAATCTAAAATCTCATTAAAATTAGTATGTAAATTGAGCCAAGAGATTCTTAAAAAACGGCAATAAATGATTTTCTGCATAAATTATTAATATTTGTTATACTTATTGGTACTACAAAGTTTTCATCACTATTGCTGACCTCATTTGAGTGTTCGACTTAAACTTGTTCTGATGAATGATTAAATTACTTCTCCAGTCGCCGCCGGATTATTAATGAATAAAAACACAAATTTGAAAAATATTGCTTAAATAATTAAGACTGAAAAAAGCCAAAATGTCCTATATCCTTCCGGCGGTTTCACCAGACTGAACAACCCTATGCTGGCAGGTCCACGGATACCATACCACATACGCCCATACAACACGAAACGAGATTTGGCAGACAAGGCAGCATATTTCCAGTCATTAACAATCCAACAGCAGTGCCCCAAGACGTAAAGCTTTGTGCCGTGCAATCAAAATGGTACACAAGGCTCCATATCATGGATGATCCGTTAAATAGTTTGCACTTGTTAGCATTGAAATCCGCAGCATTTTTTAAAGGCGTTGCACGTCTATCGAGTTTTGGAATTTTCGTTAGTCGCCTGCTCTTTCAAGGTCTTTTTCCTGCCGCACCGATATGGGAGTTTTTGTTTTTTTTTAGTCATATATTCGATATTCATGGTATATTCGTGAAATTGTTGCACTTGAAAATTCAAATTTCATCACTTTCTCCAAGATGCTTTATCATTCAGAATCTTGATACCATGTCACTGCAGCAGCAAAAACAGATCTAAAAGCTTTGCCAGACTCTTATTGTTTCATATAGGTGCTACCGACTACATCATATCTGCATATGCACGCCTGTACCAGTTTTTTGTTTGCTCATTAGTGTACATATGTACAAGTAATCCCAAAAAAAGTAGAACAAGCGTTTATTTCCTTAACGATTGCAATTAGATATGTAGTCTAATAATTAGATATATAGTTGCAAAGTGTCATTCAATAAGATACCCAATGTATGAAAATATCTTGGGTTATCTAGAGGGAGATAATAAAATCTAGAAAATTAAATTTTTATATGAACCCTGTAGCGGAAAAGTGTCAGCAAGTGAAATGTTCTTGCATAAGGAAACAAAGTTTCCTGCTTCCAGTCTGTAAAAGTTGATATTAAATGGTAGATAGAGACCATTTTTCCATTCGTCTTAAATGAGACTTTGTCATCTTCAAAGATATCACGAAATATTATTCAAAGGTCATGATCAGAAAGCAATCATAAATTAATTAAAGAAAGTGAACAAAAGATTCGTTCAAACACCTGCACTGCGTTGCATTCTTCTGACAATATTTGCGCATATACGATCGAGTTCCTTCCTCGCTTGTGACCTTAAGGCGAGTTTTTTTAATTCGTCAGCCCAGATCTGCAGAGCGCCGTAACCAAATCATACCCTGGTTCAGACGCAATGCCGATCAAAATGAACTGAAGAGTCGCAATACCCTTCAGTAGACTGTTACACAAAATGGAACCAGGAGAAAAGTTTTTGAAAATGCCACATCGCGCATTTATAGGAAACTGACACTGATGGTCTTTATTCGAACAATGGATTCTTACCGCTTTAAAAGTGATAGTTTTAAAGATTAATGTTTTTATGTAGATTAAAACAACATTCGTCTGCCCAAATTGCATTTCTCAGAAAAAAAAGTTTTATTTTTTCCATAGTTGGCTCAATTCTAAAATATCCGTCATACCATTGTCTATTCAATTACTGTGCCAATGCATGTACCATTGACTGAATCAATACTGTATGGATGCTAGTTATTATGTCGAAATATTTTTTTACATTGTTGGCATTTTAGAATATTGAGTTCTGCAGCACATGGTCAACGCCACCGCGTTCTTTTCGGGAAAGTAAGGATTCTTAAATTAATAATCGCTTAACTATTCTGTCTACAAACTTTCTTGAAGGGTATCGGGAATTTGGAAAAATATGTTTTTATTCTTCTACAATAAGTCGACATTGCATAAGTCGTCAGCATGCTAAACGTTCTTTGTTACAGAAATATGTCATTCTTTTTAAATACATACATATGCGAGTACATAATTTTTGTTTTCTTTCACCGAGATATCTTAGTTGATGAGTGAGTCCAATCTTTTTTCTGTAGTTGATGCCGCAACAATCGACCAAGTTGAAGTGAAAATTATAATGCATGATTAGCAACTTTATTTGAGGTCACGAGGGCTAAAGGATAAATATTCACTAATGACCATTTCTCTGCATTGAATCAACTTGCATTTCTGAAATAAAAGCTTTCTTCTAAATTGGTGGTTAGTCCCACCAAATTTAAAATAAGCCCGTTTGCAAATTTTGCAGACAGAAATGGGAAAATTTGTATGTGCATCGATAAATGGAAGAAATATTTTAAAAATTGACATTTTTACACTATAGAGGACACAAAATTTTATTTACTATCAACCTACACAGAAACCAAATTGTTTTCTTACAGTTACCCAAGTTATTTAATGAAAATTTATAATTGGACGTCTAGGTGATATATTTAGGGAAATAAAAGCTTTTTCCTCTTTTGGGACACAACCTATATTATATATATATAATCTCAATGACTTTTACTTATATTAAAATCAGTATGATTGCTAAACAAATTTTTAGACTTTGTAGCTGTTAGAAAGATTATAGATTGCACAAACTTATGTTAAAAAACTGCATTTGCCTCCTTGAGCTATTTAAAATAAATACTGGGAGAGGCAACTTGGAGACAAATAAATGGATTTAAAAAAACAATGTTCTCATTCAAAAGGAATGGCATATTTAAGAACAATGAATTAATTCCTCACAAATGGGACTTGCCTTAAGAGGCCCGATCAGGAAAAGAAAAAATTTAGATTGAATTTAGTGTAGATTATAATATTTTTCCTTTATATATTCATGGAAGGGGAGGCAGGGAAAGTTTACAAGGGAAGAAAAAACGCGTAGCTCTTAAATTCTTTAACTCAATTTTGCACTGTCTCAAATTGCGTGCACGATCTTTCATGGCAACGCCGTTTTTACTTTCTTGTATACGGAGAACAGAAAAACAGAAGAAAAATTCGAATTCGAGATTTTGACGAATCTTCGCATTTAAGACTTCCCCGAGTTCAACAACTCTTTTTTTGTTGTTGTTGTTGCTGTTGCATCATGTTTGTGTCTAATTGTGATAAAGTTAACTCAAAAATGTTTTGAGCTACAACGAATAAAATTCAATTTCGGATCCAATTTCTATCAAATTTTGTGAAAAATACGTTAAGCGGGAGTCTTCCTGTCAGGCTATTCGAATATAAGTTGAAACGTGAAGGAGAAAACGAAGAGAGCCAGATGAATAAAATTTGGTACACAAATTTAACATGTGCAGTGCAGACGCCCACCAAATTTTGTACCCAAATCCAACGAAGGGTCGCTTTTCTAGCACCTTCAGAAGCGTGTAAACGTGAAAACGCAAATATATCAAATTTCGTTTGAAACTTTGTAACTACAATTATATTTTTGTTTCAGTCGGTTTGGGATGAATTCATCTAAAATTCAAATTAAATTCGGTATACTTTTAACCGCATTTCAGGGATTCATCGCCAAGAAGGACACGATGGATTCAGTAATAATACTGAATTCAAGAAAAATGTAATGCCATGCAAGACGTTCTTTGGCATTACACCAAGTTGGAGAGTATGCGAGAGAGCTTTGGGGAGAACAACTTCTGCTTTTTAAATGCAGCTTTTATACAACTCTTTTTTTCACGGGACAACTAAAAAGATACACTTTATTAGAATGCAAAAATCGTAAATTTTAAAATAAAATTAAAAATTGGTGGCAGGGTGGTATATATATATATATATATATATATATATATATATATCCAAATTTTAAGCCTCTAGGTAGAACTCAAGATTCAGTTATCTTTTTCCTTATTATATTATCTTGATATTTTTACCGCAGGTATAGGTAGCGCAGATGCACCTTTTTTGTTCTATTAGAACTCATTATTTGAAAAATCGATCCCCACCCCCCGTTCTACTCTTTCTGAATTTCCATCGTACCAACCATTTGGAATGGGAAATGTGAGCTCATTGCAGGGATCCGTAGGGAATAGTTATCCGTGGGCGAAGGGGAAAAGACCCCAGGGTGAGCGGTCCTCTTGCAAACGACACACTGTTTTTTAGTGAAACACTAAACGAGGTATAGGCGATGTTCAGAAGGAATAAGAGTTAATGGATGTAGACAGATTTACATGACACGGAGAATTATAACCGATAAAAATGTAAAAAATGGAATGAGTAGACTGTTCTTACGCAGTTTGAGAGGGGTGGTGTAGAGTTGTACTTAAATGAAAGGCTTTTCATGAGTAAAGCAAGATTAAATGCTTTGAACTGAAAATATATTTTCTATGACTTTTTCTTAGTTTTCCCAAGTTATTGGGGGACAGACCCTTTTAAATCAAATGGCCTCGATATAAAATAATAATCTAAATTAAATTGAGATGTTTTTGCGCTCATTTGTGCCATTTAGGAAGTGTATTTGTATAAAATTAACAATTTTTTAACATCTAAAATTTATTTTGAGTGTGAACATTATTTCAAGCTATATTTTTCCTCTATTATACTATTTTGATATATTCAAAAAATGTTTCTCTTCATACTTTTGCAGAAAGTACATCGAAATGAATGACTTAAATCAGTATAAATTTGTTTTATAAATATATGGTGACAAATATCCAGCTCATTTCACAAATGCACAACACTCGGTAATCATCACATCCACTTCTAAAATTGAGAGGTTTTTTTTTTTTTTTTTTGTACTCCTTGGAGTGCTATCTATATTTATGAAACGTTAACATACGTGGTACAAAAATCTGTACGATTACTTATTGTCGAATGGCAATGGGCAAATCCAAAGAAATTTTGAAACTACACAATAATACGCGTTCGCAATATAATGGAATTGCAGAGTATTCTAGAAAGGACGCACTGTATCCCTATGGGAAAGAAAATGTAACATCAAACAGAAAGATGACTGAGCGGAAAAACAGATTTAATGATTGGCTAATCGCTATGACTTGCCAATGGATGATCGTATCTTCCAAAATGACTGTCTCACAAAAAATGATTTTTGCATTATTTTAAAACTTAAAACTTTACCATTTTAATGATATTCATTTCATTTCCACGCATTCTTTTAATTTTAATTTAGCACACAGAATGTAAAGATGTTTTTAAAGTGATGAGGAAATTGAAATGCAAGCATCAAAATATTCAGTTGCGTACTTTTCTCAATATCAAAATAAATAAATAATGCAATATCTCCAAAGTAGGTTCATTTTACGCTGCACATACTTTTCAATTTGCATGTGAAGTCATTTGAACAGACTGATCAAATGAAAGTTCTTCAACCTTATCAAATAGCATGAAAAAAATGCACTCCATATTTGTCATTTAACTTCTTAAAAATAAATAATCTGGGGGAACAAACTGGTTGTCAAAAGTAGCTCATTTAGCAATATTCAAAAATAAAACAATATTATCACTACCGCGGGAACGATTCTGATTTGTACCTCAGCAATAGCTTGAGATGATTTCAACTGATTCAGATAAAGGCAAAGATTTAATACGCTATTATGTTTCCATGGTTTTGTATCTTGGAAATGTGTGTAATGGCATGCAAAAATAGTCTGACATGAATACGCTTCCACCGATAAACGCCCCACTTTGTTTCATTATTTTAATATACCAATATACTGAAACGACTTGTAAACTCGTGCAGTGAATGACTAATTTTTTATAATTAAATTAAAACAATAATTATTTTTAAAAAACAAAAATCATCTGGATCATAAGTATCTCGGGTTGCCTTATCGTTATCATATTGGCAGAAAAAACAGAGTCTATACACATGGATTTTATTTTGCCTGATTAAGCCAATGGTCCAGACAACTATTTTGATCAAAATAAATCCAAAGACGATGATTAAAACTAAAATAATTTATCTGAAAAATCATCTAGAAATAAGAATTAGAAAGTCAAGAATAAGCCATTCCAAACTATCCTACATTGTCTAACAAGGAAAGGGCACGAGACTGAAAACTGAGTTCGGGATGTATAATGGTAGAATGCTCATTCACGAAAACATTAAAGCGCAATAACCAATCAACTCCGAGCAAATATCCCTCAAACTTTAGGCATAGTTTATGTACTAATAAAGGCCATTTTCTCGAAGTTGGTTGGTTATTACGCTTTCATATTTGCGTGAATGAGCATTCTTAATGTATACTACCATTATACAAAATCTCAATCCGAAGTCAGTTTTCAATCTCGTGCCTCCCCTTCAAGCACTACAGCCCTTCCGAGCAGTGCGAAACACCAACGGGAGAGTATTTTTTCTCAAAGTGTCTCGGTGGTACATTCCTCACGATCCCCCTTCCCCTTTGACGTTCGAACTAAAGAAAGTATATGTTTTCGGAATGGCGCTGGACTTCTTCAAAGAATAAGCAGGGAAAATAAGTTTTATGTGTGGCCGACCGCGCGGCTTTCTTTTGGTAGTGACGAGATGTCTTATGTTCTCACACAATTCGCTCTTCAGGATCGGGAGCTACTTTCTTGTTGAATCTTATTCGGCTTCTTAGTCAAACCTTCCCCCTATAATTTGGGGAATTTCCGTTTACACCTTTTTTTTTTTCTGTGATTTGGTATGCATAGGAGGACATCGCTTAGCTGATGGCTATTAAGGGGCACTCCCTATTAAACAGAAAATTGCTTAAAGGGTTCTTTTTTACAATATGATTTTTCAAATGATTTCAGTAAAAGGAATGCACATCCCTTGTCCTGGTGAAATCCTCCCCTCTTGAATTTAACATCGAAAAAATGAAATCCATTTTTGAAATATAACAACTGTATAAATAAACGTTTAAAAAATTCATAATGTTCTATTTAATTTCTATTTCTTTTCTAACATTGGTGTTCTGCATTTTTTTAAATGCAATTTAGCATTTTATGGTTTCTATATTATATTACAATACAACATTGTATAGTTAATCTCCACATGAATTCTTTTATATAGTGGATTGTATTCAATAAATTCCTGCACTGTTAATATTTGGCTCAGAAATTTTCTTAAAAAATATTAAATTCGTAGACAGTTTAAACAAGAATTCTCAATGAAACAATATGCTATACAACCACCGAAAAGTTATTGCAGTCTTAGTCATAAAAATTATACTTGTATGCCATATTATCATTTCCAATAATACATAATACAAGTAATTTGTGATTATATATATAAACAGATTTTCAGATTAGGAATCGATTAGATTAACTTATTGATGTGCATTTCTTATATTTATTTCCTAGCTGATATAACAGATGCTAATTGGCCTGAAAATAATACCAATATAACTGTTGTGAAACACTGATTTAATTTTTTTAAAAAATTTCATATCAGTAAACAAAATTTTAAAAACTTACAGCAAGACAAATGCTACAATTAGCACATTAGAACATTTGTTGCTAGGCATGCAGTATAAACATAATTTAAAAGAAAATATGGCACATGATAGAAAACAAAGGCTTACACAAAAAAGACAGACAGACACAAATATATATATATATATATATATATATTATATATATATATATGAAAAATACTAATATACAACATAATAATTTAGTATTGCAGAAATAATATCTACATCTTTAGTTTCAATGCATATGTTTTTTGAAGATTTTATCTATTCCTTACAAAAAGTGAATGACAGCATTGTAAGTGTGAAAAGGTTCCCATTGACAATTAATATTTTCAGATCCAGTCCACTACTGATTGAGAATGTAAAATATGACAAGAACAATAAAAAAAATATTGTTTGGATAAAATTTATTTCAGAAAATTTCATATATAATAATTTTTTTAAGTATTGTTTTCATATTAAATAATATAAATTTGAATTACAAGCGATATTTTAACAATATATTAGTAAGCAATTTCAACGTATGAAGCTGGAAAAATCAATGAATCTAAAGCATTCAAAATTAGCCAGGTTCCAACAAAACTTTTTTTTTTATTTCAACAAATTCAAAGTGATATCCTTCTCTATACATTCTTGTTGTTTATACAAGTTCATCTTTCCTTACAGCTGAATGCGGCGTGAATTATGGAACCATTTTTCAAAAGTTCCCTTTAAAATATATTCAATTTCTTCATAAATTAAAATTGTGTGAAAGATTAGGGTTGAATGCATTTTTCATGACACTTGGGAACAATGAGTGATATAAAATCTGACGTTAGTAAAATGATGGATACATTACATTATTGTGCTTAAATAATAACTGTCAAAAAGTACACTAAAATATTTCATATTTTCCACTAATAAATTTACAACTGAGTAAATTTTATAAAACAATAAACCAGTTGAAAAGAAAAATATTATTATGTCCATTGTCAGTATCATTTTTTTGAATAAATTAATTAAAAACATTAATTGACTTTGGAAATATAATCATTGCAAGTACACAAAGGAAGTAACATTAAAAACAAAAAATGGAAATTTGAAAAACATGTCTTATATTTCAATAAAACTTTTAATCAGGTAATATGTTTATAAGCCATATTCTTTGTTAAATAAGCATATTTAATTATATTATTGATAGTATATATAAATTACTAAATAAATTAATAATCAAAACTCGAAATGCTATTAACAAGAACTAAAAAAGCAGAGAAAATCCAATTCTCATATAATTCCAGCTAATACATTAAGATGATCTTTCTGGCCCAGTATGAAAAAATAATTCTAATCTGCTTTTGAGACAACATCTTTATTCATCAATCTGTGTACACACATATCCTGTTTGCAATACTTGAAGGAATCTCATTACAATACATCAGTAACAATTCATTTTCGAATCAAAGGCTATTTTAAAAAATAAAATCACCCCCAAAGGAACAAGGATAATGAATAATGAATTAGTATAATTGTGTTTAAATCAAACAAATTGTCTTTGTTAACATCATAATAATAAAAATATCTTCACATGACATATTCAAGAAAAGATACAAATTTAAGTTTACATGTAGTTTTTATACCCCATTGTTTAAAAATTTCTTTAATAGATCAACAAAACGCTGTCTCTTTTCAAACTTTAAAAGTACAAATATTAATGATATAATTTCATAAATATCAGTAAACATTCTGGATAAAACCTTTGCGTAAAATTTTTAGCCATGGTTTTCAATTGCTTAAATCAAATAGTCTCACCCTATTTCCCATATTTTAAAACATAAATAAAAATAATAATAATATACATGCTCAAAAACGAATCTTATTGATCTGATTACTATTGACAATCAAATGCATGTTGATAATTGCAAAAAAAAAAAAAAAAAAAAAAAAAATTGAGCAATATGATAAAATTGTATTAATAAAAAATAATAATAATAAATATTTCAAAATAGTCGATTTAAGAAATTTCATGCATATAACCAAGAGTAGCAAAATACCAAAAACTTGTGAGATCTAGTAAAAATTCAATAATTTTTAAATAAAATAATTCTGATCTTAGTATAAAACTTACTTAAAGAAATTTAGAATAACACTTCTGTGATATAAAGTAATTCAAATTAGAAATAAAATGATTATTTTATAAGCAAAATATAGCAAATATATCTCTTGTATAGCAAATCTTGTAACTTTATCAATCTTTGAAATTAATACTTAACATGAGGAGAAGAACATTTAAAGTTGCACAACATGTTTTCCTTCGATCTCATTAAGAAACAAAACACTAAAAATATCATCATAAAATTCTGGATAATAATCACATGCTCTTTTACAATCAGGCATCCAGTTCACTTCAAGTAATATAGGATTAATTTGTGGCTCTGAAACAAACAAAACCATAAATTAGCTTGAGTGCATCAAATAGATAATTAAAAAATATATTTTATTTTGTTAATCTCTTGATTTTTTTCCCAGATAGATCATGCATAAAATATTGCAATTTTAATATTTTATAAATAATATCTTTTTTTCATATTATATTTTTTTTTAAATTTCATAACTTTCATGCATTTTTCAAAACTCCATACATTTTGATAAGGAAATCAACTTTCCAATATAAAGCTATTTTTTTATTGTTATCTAAATAAAACACTTTAAAAAATCAATGATTCTTTGTAGCTAGGTAAATAAACATTTATAACAACACAATTTTTCTTTAAATTGATCTATACTACTAATAAAAGTGAATGTGTATGCCTATTGACATTCAATGGATAAACTATTTGACCTAAAATAACAAAATTTTGGCCCAAAGATGGATAGAAAAGTATAGTTTAAAGTGATTTTTTGAAAATATTAAATTTTATTAAAATAAACTGAGTAAAATTTTGTTAGTAACATTAGAAAGTATAATACAAACACACAACTTTTACACAATTTGAAAGTTTCAAAGTAATACTTTTAATTATATATAATTATACCATTTTTCCCTAATTTTAAATAATCTTTAAAAATATTTTTAATCTGAAGTAATAAAATACTTTTCATGGTTGTAACGAAAGTGAAATATATTTTCTTGTTTCCTCAAATCGTTAAAATGTGGTCAATAAGTGATTTAATCATTAACACATCAAATGCTTTCTTTCATCGTGTACCAGATAAAGTTATTAATATCTTTTTTCAATCCCTCATTTCCATCAAAATTAAATTCTATTAAAATTTAAAAATATTTTACCTTTAGTAACTGATCTAGTTAGAATTTTTAAATCTTTTTTTCCCTAGCAGCTATATTTTTTGCAAAATATTAAAGATAACAAATCACAACATATAACAGAATTTTTAATTATCTTTTTATTATTCTTTTTAATCTTTGAAAGCATATCATGCGTTTGGCATAATATTATCAAAACTGGTTTTGTTCTGTCAAATCATATTGAATGAAACTGCACTGTTTAGAAAGAAGAAAAAAATTTTTTTTTTTAATTCAAAAATTCTTTTTAAGCAGGTAAACTGTATCGTTTTTATATCTAGTGTCCACTTAATAATTCAAAGAGCAAATATTTGGAAGTTTAAACTATGAAGTAGAGAATTTTTAGACTTTGCTATTTGACAAATTAAAATTCTAAGGGTTTTTTTTTTGTTGTTGTTGTTGTTTTAATACATTAGATTTCTGTTGTGCATAAGATTCATTTTTGTCTCTTAGATCCTCAAATGAAATAGTTTTCAATTTAATAATTTTCTGTATAGTAAATTTAAATTAATTTTAACTTTTAAAGTTCTTCAAAACATCCTTAATTACGTACCATTATGATTTCTGTCCCATTCCAATATGATATCTAAACCATACATAGCTCTTGAGCCTGGAAAACTTCCAATACCAGCTGGAGGTTCTCGCAAAGCTGATGCAATGAAAATGTCCTTTATCATTTTATATATTTTATTCTGAAATAAGAATGTTTCAAATCAAAATACGAATGATTGCAGAAAAAAATTACAATTCAATATTTTACAATAGAATATATTTGTCATTTTATTTTTTCAAACTTTTTAAAGACTTCTAAACTAAAAATTATGAAGTTTAGGTGTTGTTTTCAAGGTTCAAGGACTTTTAGAAAGATTCAAACTCTTAAGCTCACAAGACATGAATATCAATGTAATGCCATTATTATGCAAATATTCTGAAATAATTCATTTGATAATTCATTGTAATAAATTTTTAAACATTTCTAATAGCAACAATAAAAAGATTCAACCTCCTATTATTCAATATAAGAATTTAATGACTAAAATAAAATAAAAACTTAATACATGATCAAAAAAAGCATTTTGCAAATAAAACCTTTTGTTTTTAAATCTTGGGAAAATAAAAATATTTGTAATCAAGTTGCAGTAATATGAGTAACATGCAAGGAAACAAGACATATAAGATTTCTTTATAAAATAAAATGAGTTTCCCAGCTAAATAAAGAAAAGATTTTTAAAAAAATAGATTAGGATAATAATATTTTTTGTAATCAGGCATTTAAAACAAATTAAACTTCACATAAAATATATTTTCTTTCCCCTAACCTAAAATTTTTGATAGGTTTTTCTTAGCTAGATATAGATTTTTTTAAAAAAAATCTGTTATCTTATGAAGAATTTATTACTGTGAACGCATCTCACTAAGCTAAACATCAATAGAAAGCAATGTTACCATTCATTGATTTATGAACAAATTTATTTTAAAAAAATTTTAATACATAAGCAAGATTAGTTAGTGATATTCTTTATTTTTTATAGCACTGTTTAGAGACATTCATGGATGTTTTATAAAAAAAATCTTGATCATTTTTAATATGTGTAATGTGAAAAAATGCCAGATTAGATAACTTGACTTCCACTTCATAACTATATTAATGATTGATGCAATAATAGTTAGATAACTTTTATAATTCTCAAATAATGTTAGAAAGGATAATTACTGATTTACCTGAATTACTGAAGGGTACAAAACCTAAAGCAATTTTTAAGTTGAATCAGACTACAATTGTAAGTGTTCAAACTAGAATAGAGTTAGTTGAAAAACAACTTTAAATTTAAAAAAGGATGATAACTGAAAATTCTTTAAAATAATTTGAATATAAAACAAACATCATTTAATAATGTTATTTTCAACTTTAAATGAATGACTTTTTCAATTAAAAAAATACTATAAAAAGAAATTGCTGTTTATTGTAACATAATACTTTTAAACAGCTATATCAAATTTTTAATTATAATTGGCTATTTTTTTTTCAGTATATAATAATAAATATTTATTATTTCAGTTGCTTGAACTGCAAAGTATGTTTCAATTTTCCTAAGAAATGTATGTAATTCATATTGAAATAGTTTCTTCTTTCTTCAAGTCTCTACATATCAAAACTCACATATTATATTATATATATATATATATATATATTTGTATATTGTTAGAATGTTAGTTTTATTCCTTTTAACACACAAGCCTTGAAAGAGATCGTATGAATTTATAACCATTAAATATGAGAATTTGTGATCATTAAATGTGAGGAATGATTATATGATAAATTTCTGATGAAAGTACACCTAAAAAAAAGTGCATAAAAATTGAAATTCCTGATTATCTCTTCCACTATTTTTTTCACATCCAGATAAATTCATCTAAAGTCATTTTAAACTCTTAACAAGTCAGTAAGAGATTCAAAATAATTTAGAACTGCCATGTCAGTATACAACTCTAGCTGTAATTGTATTACAGGCATCTTATAGTGCCTGTAATTGTATTGCAATTCATCTTATTGTGCATGTAATTCAATTGTAAGAATGCGTCAATTTCCCCACACAAAAAAAAATCATGTAAGTAGCATCACGTATGATTCAATCCTATACCTAAGAAAGAAAAACTTAAATACTCAGTAGAATCAGCCATTAGCATTCATCTACTGCCACCAAGAGAGAAATCATACTCAAAATTTATTTTATTATTCAAGATATCCTTCGACATTTAATCTTCTTCAAACACTAGTACATAAATAATGTAAAAGGAGGATTTGTAAACAAAACAAAAAGAATGATTAAGCAAATTTACAAATTTCTTAAATAAGGGGATTTTTAAAAAAAACAGAATTTTATGGTATAATCTAAAACTGCACCACAAGATGTTTATATAAAGTCAATTTCTTAAGAATTTCATTGAACTGCCAAATAGTACTTCATTCCCTTGAAGTATAACCAGTTATTTTTTTTTCCACTGGTGAATGTCTTTTAATATTGAAATAAAATTTTTTAATTAATATTTTCAAACAAAAGTAAATTATGGTTCAAGAATATAACAGTAATATGATTTTTCCCCACCACCTTTGATGAAATGTAGAATTAAATTTGAATAATGCAGATTACAAAGCAATATAATAGGGAAAAAGTAGAATGTTCTAAAATATTCTCTATTAAAATGCAATTTAATTCATTATATAACATTATAAAACAACAGAAAATTTCTACATTCTGAAACAACAATCAAAATTAGGTTATAACTTACTTCAATGTCACTCCATTTATGAGGAGAATGAACTTTTTCAAACTGTTTAATGAAATCATGACAAAACATCTGAAAAAAAAATACATAAACTTATCACAAAATTAAAAATTGAACTTGAACAATATGAAAAATAATATAATTATACCTGCTGCAGAGGGAAGTCACTGTAGTTCATCACAGTAAAATGCTTTTCATAATCTTCAAAATCTTCTAAAGAAAATGGCCTTAAGAGAAAATAGAAAACTTTTTCATTCGTTTTAAGAATATAACTTAATATTAACGATAAAAATATATGAATAATATAAAATAATAAAAAACTACAATGTTAAAATAAAATATTAAAACATAAAATAATTATTTGCATCATTATGACAATTGTTGGCAATATTTATCTAATTTAAAATAAAATTACAAAATAACTTTAAATACATATTATTAATATGATAGAATGCTAAAAAATATGTAACTGTATTATATTTTTTGCTAATGCTAAAGAATGCTAAAAAATATAATACAGTTACATATTTTTTAGCATTCTTTAGCATTCAAACAGAATTAACAATTGCCTAATGATATAAAAATAATCATGATACAATTTAAACATAAAAAAGCAAATTCAATATAATTACTACAATTAAAATTGAAAATAAATGCTTCTTTAAAATAATATAAAAACCTATAATTATTCTTCATATTTATGTTTCAAAATGGAAATATTAAAAATGGAAATCAGAAGACACAATTATGCCATATCTACAAGAATTATATTTATTACTAAAAAATAATATTTGATTGTAAAATAAGGTTTTAAATACATTTTTGAAAAGTTTATGAAAGAAATATGAAAATATTGAGTTCATAATTAAATATTTCATTATATCTTCAATATCAATATTCAACAGATGAGAATAAAACAATAAGTTTTGTAATGAAGAGAAATAAGGACATTTCCCTTATTTCAGAGTTATTTTGATATATTCGCAGAAAAGGAATAAGTATATTTACACTCATGTTCATACATTAAGGATAATTCAGAGTTACACGGAAATCAAACTCTAAAATACATATATCACCCGTAAAATGACTACATACATCAAAAATCATATGCAAATTGCAGGAAGTCACCAGATAATACTGATAGTATGTAATAATGATGAGAGTGTATGCATAAGGAATACAGGCAAAGAAATAAAATTGTTCACGAGCACTTTATAAGCCTTTCAGTGCAATAACCGCATAGTTATTACACAAAGGAGGCATTTGGTTGATTTTTTAAGTGATAAAATTTTCGGGCGGCTAGAATGTGGGTGTACCCAGCTGGAAGTATCTGAGGAATTTGGAATCGCCCAGAGTGTCATCACCAGGCTTTGGCAATGATTCCAAGATGATGGTAATGTGAGTCAACATTACAGCACAGGTTGCCCCCGGTTACAACGCCAAATAAGGACTGGTATTTGGCAGTTACTGCCAAATCTCGTCAGCTCTCTTCAGTCACTGGTACGACAGTTTCAAGGCAGACCGTGTACAGACGCTTATGGCAGATTGATCTATATGCTCGTAGGCCTGTCAGATGTGTTCCACTTACTGCAACTAATGTTGCCTGCAGTTAGCCTGGAGTAGAGAGCATGCATTGTGGATGCTGCAACAGTGGGCTTGTGTGATGTTTTCTGACGAATCCAGGTTTAGCTTGCAGTCTGATTCTCGCCGGACTTTCATTGGAAAGAGCAAGATACCCATTACCACCAAGAGAACATCCTTGAACAACACAGTTATGGTGGTGCAGGATTGCTCGTTTGGGAGGAATTATTCTGGGTTCCAAAACTGACCTGCATGTTCAAATTGGAAACGTGACAGGCCAAATTTATCGGGACATTATTCTGGAACAAAATATACGTTTATTTCGGGGCGCCATGGGCGCAGAATTCGTGTTTATGGATGACAACACCTGTCCTCACTGTGCAAACATCATAAACGAATGCCTTGGATTGGAGAATATCAGCATTCTCACCGGACTTGAATCCAGTACAGCATGTGTGGGACATGCTTGACCAACAAGTTGCTGTCCTACATGTCTACCAGAACTTTGGAGAGCATTGCTTGATGAGTGGTGCAACATTCCCCAAGAACAGATCGATAATTTGATACTCAGCAAGCCTAGGCCTTGTACTGACTGTATTACATTACATAGCTATACATCATCCGGGAACCATGCTATGTATTAACCATCATACCAACCAAGTAATATTAATTTTTGTAAATAGGTTTTTTTTTTTTTTTTTTTTTTTTTTTTTGTAATTTGCTCCAGGGAGCAAAGAATTGCAATTTTTATCAATGATATCAAACATATATTATCTTTTTTTCTCTTTACCTTTGCTTCCAACTCTTTCTTTTTCTGAACTGAATTATTTGAATTATTACATAATGGAATGTCAAATAAATAGAAACAATCAACCTATGAAAAATTAAAGACTGAATTTCAGTCTATATTAATAATATAAAAGTAAAAGTTTAAGAAATAATTTTTTTATATATAAAAAAGTGCAAAATGTACAGCTATCACAAAAAAAAAAGTTTTACCTTGCTTTATCATCTTTTCTTAAATACTACAATTTTGATTACAAAAAACTACAAACATAATAAACACCTAATATTATGAATGTTAGTACTATGTAGTTGACATAAAATTTTACACACCATGTTGATATACATATCATTGCAGAAATAATAGAAGAATACTGTAGAAATCTTTATAAAAGTCTTTAAGACTAGTTTGAAATATAATAGAACAATCATAGTTTACATAAAATATTATCATAACTAGAAAATAAATGTTTTATTTGAGTATTAATCACATAATCTATATTTATTTAGGGTACCAAAAATAATATTTTCACTGGAATACATTAGGTGCCATTTCAAAATAATTGCACAGCTATATCATGTATGTTTGATTAAAATTAGTTTTATAATTAATTATTTATAATTATAAATAAATAGCACTTAAAATAGTTAAATGGAAATAATTATTCGTGCTTCTTTTTATTATGTGAAAAATAATATGCTTACTTGTTTGCAAATCTAAGCCAAAATCGTTCATAAACAAAAAGCTCAAAATCCTGAATACTCCTCAATAAGACAATGAAACGCAAATCCATCTTCACTAAACCCACATTTTCTTTAGGAAACAAAACTGGATCAGTCACATATTTACAAGCAACCTATAAAAAAGTTCCAATTCATTAAATTTTAAAGTACTAAAAAAAAGGCAATTATTTTAACATTACATCACTACATATGTATATAAAATGTATTGTTATAAAAAAACATACCATTGGTCTGGCCTCACTTAATCGAATTATTTCCGTCAGATTATCAGTAACATATATGTCTAAACCTCTGGCTAAATTAAAAGGTTTACAAATCCAAACATTATCAAGATTCCTAGGGGAGAAAAAAAAATATTTCATCTTTAAAAAAATTACTTGATATTTTATAAATCACAACCATATATGGGAAAGGATACAACTAATACTTCATTATATGATAATTTACAAATGGATAGCATAACAGGACAATGAGAGTTATTTAATATTTTTTGGATAAAAGAAGGAAAGGCATGATTTCATAAGTGATGTAACAAAGAGAGAGGAGCAGATACAAATATTCTAAAAGGATATTAAAGTATTTTAAGAGTTTAAAACTGTCAGATATCAAAATAGCTGTGACATTTGTTCAACATCCTACGATCTAAAACTTCTCGAGTCTCTTCTAAATGTTACAGTACTGAAAGAAGGAGTAATATTAATGAAAACTTATTAATATGTTCTTTATAAGGAGAAGGACAAATAGCTCAAATGGATCTTTTTTGCCTGGTGGCAATTGCATCCCCACCCCACCCCCT
Source organism: Argiope aurantia (assembly GCA_026543865.1). Lineage (NCBI taxonomy): Eukaryota > Metazoa > Arthropoda > Arachnida > Araneae > Araneidae > Argiope > Argiope aurantia. Next base: position 26,467 of record JAPMOR010067772.1, on the reverse strand, counting down.
CCAAGATGTGTATGTTAGAAAGTTCTCCAGATTGTACTATTAGAAATTAACATTATGGCAGCGTGAAAAGACAAATAAAAATCTTTTAAGAAAGTTTGTTTTCCTATTGAATATTAAAAAGGCACTGTAATCAAATTTGTGTCAGATGTAGAAGCCATATATCTAGTTTGGACTCCATGTTTCTATTAGTCTCAATTGTGTGAAGTGCAATCTGAAATCTTAGAAAATCAGATAACAGATAATTTTCATGAGACTACTACCAAATGTATCCAAGTATTAAAAATTCCAAGCTCTTATTTTTATATTTAAAAGACTTCTAAACACCATGCTCATCAAAAATTTAATGGCTTCTTTTTCTCCCATTTGTTTGAGGAATTTAGCCCCCAATGATTAGAATAACCAATTACTAATTAACAGACATCAATAATCATGATATGAGCTTCAAGCCACTTCATATTTATTTAGATATGATTAGTTACTAGGCCTCATTATGTTTGAGATATTTTCTCTGTAATGACAACAATTATGCTTGCTCTTGTTTTTCAACTGTGAATTTTCAATCTTGGTAGAAACTAATAAGGCCTGGCCTGGCTTGAGTTAACTGTGAATATCAAACAAAAAATTTTTAATTCATTTTCTAGACAATACAAAGAAATTTATCCAGAAAAAACAAATGAACAAAGAATTTTTTTTAAATATTTTTGGTGTACGGCCAGTCATTAAATATTGGATTTTTTTTTCTCTTCAAACACAGTTATTTTATATTTCTCAAATTCAGAATTAGTTTTTTTTTCCTCCTTGAATTCCTTTATGTTGCATATGTAATACATTTCAGTATTCTTGAATAGTTAACATAAGGACAGTTCTTTAGAATCATTTAGGAAACTTGTAGCAAGTTTATAAATTATTTTCAAAATGCCAGTATATTATTGGAAAATGCTTATTGCAGCTACAAATCATAAATATTATGTTTACATTTTTTCTTACATACATCATACATGTATACTGAAATTAGAAATATATGCAACAGATTTTCAGATAAGGAACAGAGAAGTATAACTTCATCTTACTAATGTTAATTTTATTATACGTGTCAGATGATTCAACCAGTGTTAATCAAATAAAAGTCTATTTACACTTGATATTTAAATAACTTATTTTGTATGAACTTAATTACAAATGTAAATGTAAGTAAAATGTACTAAAATTTTCCTTATTCTTTTATATTATATACTGCCAATTAGAAAAGTTTCAAGAATTATAACTTAACAAAAACTACAGTTATTATATTGGACTAGATATTTTTTTGTTATGTGGCATAAACAGCACAACTGAAAGGAAGTAAAAATACACGAAATAATAGCATTTTATAGAATAACAAAGCAAACAAAATAAATTTATTTTGAAGTCATATATAATATTAACATGCGATTAATAGTAATATAGAATAATAATTTTAAATAAAATTATAATTATCAAATCCTTTTATCATCTGTAATTACGAAAGAAAAGGTTTGGTTTACAAAAATACACACAAAAAAACTATTATACAAAGTGTTGAATTTATTTTAATAAAATTTCTTAACTTAAATCATTTATTTAATTGCATTTATTCTTATGAACAAAAAAAATCTTTTCACAGCATTTTTTTATAATTGCAAATTTTTCATTTTTCTCACTTATTATTATATTATTTGATATAAATTGTTTCTTTCTTTAAGTGAAAATGGAGAAAACAGAGAAGACAATGAAAATAGAATATTAAAATAATGTGCGAGTCCTTATTTATATATCTATAAGTCATTACAGATATCAAAAATTTATTGTCATGCTTCCCCTTTATATTTTAAGGACCCTGTTACAATGTATTAGTTGCTGGAATTTTTGAATAGTTTTCAAAAGTCTATGTTATGACTCTATACGTAGTTTTTAAAATAATGCATAAAAGATAATAATTTATTGCACTGAGCATTTTAAAATAGACAAATGAGGTCATACATACTTGATACTAATTTTTTATGTCAAAAAAATCAAATAAATGTTTCAATAAACATGAATCATTATATTGGGGATAGTAAAATCTAAAATCTTTTAAAACTGGGATTTCAGCACAAAAAGAAGAAAGACTGTCCCCCTTTTTTTAAACTACTAGTTAGGAAAAAAATTCTAGTTATTAAAAGATAGGTTCAGGAGAGTGATAATATCTACAGGTTTATTATAGAATTGGAATCGCCAGGAAAACAAAATTCTAACCCTTTAGTGCATGCCCATAGTTTAGTTTCAGCCCATGCATCAATCCACACGTAAATAAATCTGCAAGTTAAAAAAATCTAAAAGTTAATAAATCTGTAAGTTCAACATTTGGGATGCCCATAAAAAAAGGTGAAAATTTTAAACAATCAATTACTTGAACAAATCAAACAATTATTTAAAATACAATTAAATGCATTCTTTCAAACTCATTTCTATTACAGTTATGAAATAAAAAGTACATTTCATATAATAAAATTATGATGCGCCACATACCTTTTTTCTCTGTTTTGAAAGTATGAAACAAATTGAGGTAATTCTATCATTAAACTGTATGTGGTTGGAAGCCATTTTGGACAATTTTCAAAGGTGTTGATATTAACTTCTTCCTCTTCACATGATCGTCGACAGACAATAGCTAACAAGTCTTTATTGATCAGAACTTGTTCTGAAGGAAATTGGCTGACATAAAATAATTCACCTCGACTTTCAGCAAGGGATCTGTTGAAAATAGAAACAGTAAATAAATAAAATTATAATTCAGTTCCATGGAAAATTTATTTACCACAACAGATATTTACAACTATTGATGAAATATATATGTTAAAAAAAACTTTTTACGAAAGTGGGTAAATTTTAGATAATGATCATTATGAGAGATTTACAAAAAAAAAAAAAAAAATCCATATACTAAAACAATAATATAGTTGAAAATTTTTTTTTTTTTTTTTCAACTACCTATTTATGTTAGAATTGTCATGAAATAAAAATAATGAAATAACGAAATGAAAACGAAAGTCAATATATTCTTTGATCTTTTTAACTATATGTTACTATTTGCACATTAATTGTAATTAAAAAAAAATTTTAACAATTTCAACTTTTGTCATTGTAAACATTTCCTAGTTCATATTTTTGCAACCAGTAATTTGATGGTGGCTTTGTTTGCAGAATATGCAAAGTTATGAACATTACTGAAATTGATTTCCTGAATGTTTCTGCTATATACTCTCTTTAAATTTGAATGACTCTATTGAAATATGTTGAAATTGGAACCAAATATATGTATTTTTTTAATAAAGCAAAAAGTTTTAGGAAATTATTTTTTAATTTCTTGTATTTTTCCTGTGCTTAAGATATAGCTTTGTAATCAAGCACTGACTGAATGTGTAACTCATCTATTCTAAATAATATATCAGTAATGATTTTGCATTTCCAGGAATCTGCTGATTATCAATAGTAAAGTTTTCAATATATTAAAGCATTTTTATATTTTTATCGTTATTGAGTTGCTATCTCTAGATTTTGATGGAATGCATAAATTAATGGGTTGTGATTGATAAACATTGTGAATTCTCACCATCCAAAAAAATTTGGAAGTTTCCTTGAAGAATATGCAGCTAAAAGTTTTCAGTCATGTGGTATTGAATAATATAGGGTATTAATTAGCTTTCCTGAATAGAAACTAGAAGGTTATTTTCCAGTATTTACAGTAAATTATTGGAGTCACTATAAGATGCAACACCTATTAAGGCAATATACTTAATTTTAGTTACATTATTTTTTTTCTTTCCTTTTAAGCATTTATGTAATAGACATAACATCAGAAAATATTTTTCTTCTGTCTAAAAATATTTTTGCAAAAAATTCTCCTCTTTAAACATTATTATTACCAACATTATTATTATCATGAAAAGAAGTAGTATCATGTTGCCATTCACAGTCTACATAAAGTTGACAAAATAAAGATTATACGAATGGTAGAGGTTACACTCTTACCAAATGTCGATTTCCTCTAGAAATAAGAATAAATCAGGAAGCTTGACAATTTTTATTACTTTTATTTTTGTTTTAGGTGGTTCAATATTACTGAAGGTGTACAATGACCTAAGAAATCTACTTGAAAAAGAAACTTGTCTAAGATATTTAGTGTATCATCATATAATTAAAGAAATAACATAGGCCTCAAAGAAAAGGGTGGAGAAATAATTGGTGATCAGCTCAGAGACCATTTTAGTGAACTGGTATAACCCAAAATGAGTGCAAATGGCTGTTTTCTTTGTAACAAATAGTTCTACAGAATTGAATATAAGCTCTTTCTCAACCACAAATGAAAAATGTGGTATATCCATGTAAATAATGAATGGCAATCACACAGATGGGAAACCAGTTATCTGTCCAGTTACAGCATTCAGTTTATAATCCCTGCAAAGTACCCATTCATTTGCTTTCTTTGTCATTAGATATAAAGGACATGCCCTACTACTAGGTTTATAGAAGGTCTGTAAACTTCCTGCTATAACAAGTACTCATCTTTAAATAGGCTTCTCGTAAGATGCTAGATGATGAACTTTTGCTATAGAAGGGTTGCATAACTAAATATTAATACTCTATAATCAGTGAATTTTGCAATATTATTTCTTTAAATTCATTATGAAGATTAGATATTGAAGAAATGCACATTGAAGCGGTTATTGCAATGAGAGAAAAATTTGAAAATAGTTACTTTACCAAATAAGATATATTTAAGAATCAGCCATTTTCTTTTTAAAGCAATTAGTAACCTAAATTTTCTCAGAAATGTTGTATCTATAATAGTTTTAACATTTACAATTATGAATAAGAAAGCACAGAGGGGTTGAAATTCAAGATCTAATTTTAAAGTTTTGGTGCCAAAAATCATAATTTTAGAACCTTTTGCAACAAACAAAATATTATGATTTGTAATTTTTGTTAATCTGAAAGAATTGCACATATATCCACTTGTATGTCAAGACTTTTTTTCTGTTAGCTGATTTACTATATAAGCACAGCTTTCTTGCCAAAATCATTGCTCATATGGAGCAATTGGCTCGTTGGTTTCCCAAATTCTTATTTTTAAACTAATATGGTAGAACACTTTTTTGGGGACGGGGGGTAGTTTTCCAAAATTTAAAATGATACCAGCAAAATTCATACTGAGCTGAGTCTATGTTTTCTATTTCCACTTAATGTATGTAATCTAATATATTTTGAGAAATCATCAAATTTGTTTATTAATGGAGTTATATCTGCAAACAAAACACCTCTAATTTATTTTGGTTCGTTGGTGATGCTGATGACATTTGTAGATGGGGATAATCTGACATCTTGTAAATGACAAAAATTTTATATGCTATTTCTGTATCATTATTAGGAGAATCTCTGCTTCTGGATAAAATGACTTGTATTTGTTGTGGTAACAACCTTCATAGTCACAAAAATCTTAGTATTTCATCAGAAATGGTATTTTCACCAAACTTTTCATCTATTGTAAAGGATGTGACAGGCATTTGTTCCCAACTTTGATATCAATCAACATTTTTATTTAAATCTTAACTATTTGATATCAGAGTATTGATTAAACAATGCATTTTTTATGTACTAGCTATATCATTTCAATAAAATATTGAAAATTCCTTTTTTTCAATATTTTATTGTACAAAAATCTTTTGAGTACTTTGTGTTAATAGCCAAGAAAAAACTACTGTTAAAATTTGGCAGCTCTAGGTTGAATGGTTGATCTTGTAGAGCAATTTGAATGATTTTATCATCAAGTATGTCACCATTTACAGATAGAACATCAGCCAATAAAAATTATTATTTTAAAATAAATTTCAGTGCCAATTTCAGACATAAAATAAAATGCCAAAATGTGTTTATTACCTGTATACAATATACAAATATATCTGCATACAAATATGTTTTGTTAAACCTCATGTGGAAATAATCTAATATGTACCAGGGTAATTATACAACAAAGTGTGTGCCTCCACAATATCACACTGTTTAATGTGTATCTTATATATCACTCATGCTTATTTACAAATACAATATTTTATCATATATCACTCATGCTTATTTACAAATACAATATTTTATCATATATCACTCATGCTTATTTACAAATACAATATTTTATCAAGTAGTAAATTACATTAAAAATTCATAAATTATTACAAAATCCTTAATTTTAAAAGTGCTAGCAATTTCAAAATTTATGTAATGCACATTTAAAAAATTTTATATGAAGTTATGCATATAGAAGTAGAACAAATATTTTTAAAAAATTATATTTTATTAATACATTAATGGAACATGAAATTTTTGAAAAAAGCATACTTGTAATCATAGAGCCTTTCAAATAGCCACAAAATATGTGCTTTAGTTTTCTCAGTTGTTGCATAAAAACGAGGATCTGTCAAAAATTCTGAAACTTCAGGGTAATCAGTATAAAGACGAATTTTTGGTTCTTGAACAAGTGATGGAAGTTCATATTCATCTTCAGGTAAAATTTCCATATGGCGGCCAGACTGAAAGAAAAAGGATTTTATTGACAGAAAAGTCAACATAACACGAATTCATGTCAATTCGACCAGATTTATCACTTAATCATACTATAAAACAGCGAATGTAAATATAAATTTAATTCCAATAATAGACTACGCTTTATTATAACATAGTAAATAAGATTTTTAGATTAAAAAAATAAAAATACATTTAGTTGTTTGGTTTGGGTAAAAGGACAATTCATTCATTTGGAATTATCAATCGGCTATGCTACATCATTTAGAAAAATAGTCTGCTTACTGCATATTTTTTTTTCAATTTTAATATGGTTGAGAATTTTGTCCTTTGTTGTCATTAGACATTCTGTTAAATCCTTTCAATATTTGAAAATGTAAGATAAATAGATATTTTAAAGTATTTTGATAACTTTATAAATCTATTCCACAGTAATTAAAAAAAAAACCAAACATGTTTCCTTATACAAATTTATCTATAAAATCTTCAACAATAAGAATTAAATAAAAATATTCGAAACAAAAAAAAGGAAAGAAAAAGGAAGAAAGAAAAGAAAAAAGAAATTCAACTGATCAAAAATTTTATCATCATATAAACTATATTGAAAATAATTAAGTCACAATAAACCATAATATAAATTTAAAGAATAAGGTAAACATTATACTCAAATAACAAAATCAACAAATAACTTATCAGAACTTAACTGATGAAAAGAAAAAAAAAATTCAAATAGTTTTCTTACAATTTTTAAACAAAACATGCAATTAAGGAAAACAGTACAAGGCCTTCCCCTCTTTTCTGTTTTAATAGTAAAGCTTCAATGTTTATAGAATATTTTTGTTTAAATAATTTTAAAATTGCACTTGCTATCTTAAAAAGATTATGTAAATAAGGATAATTAGTATTATGAACTCCTGATACAATGCTGAGATCAATAGAATTTCTTCATTCTGTTTCCAATATCCTCTCCTGTCCTAGATATGCTAAGTGTTTTCTAAACAGAAAAAAATAGTAGGGGTTAGTTACATTAACTTTTTAAAGAAGTGTTGCTACCACAATAGAAATTTAAATTCTTATCAATGCAATATAAGTTTACTACAAATTGTGAATTGTTTTTGAATGTAGGAAACAATTTAAAAATTTATAAAAAGAGAAAAATTTTACAAAATTGCAATGGTTATAAAAATAATTTTTAAAAAATTTCAATTTTTATTAAAAAATAATCATAAAAACAAAATTGCAGGCTTGAAATAAAATAAAAAAAAAATAGAGAGAGAGACAATACATTTGGTGAAATAATTTTTTTCAGCAACATTCATTAATGTAAGCATAAATAAGAATAAAAATCATTAAAAATTAATGCATTTAAAATTAATAATGTACTAATTCATCATTAGTTTCGAGTATGTAAATATGAATATAATAAAGAATATATGAATATAATAAATAAACAGACAATTAAATAGCAGACAAACCCATGAGGTTATATATTTTATATGTTCACAAGAATTACAAGTATAAGATATGGTCAGAAATATGAACATAATTACAGAATTTTTGTATATTTTTTATAGTAATATTTGTTTAAGAAAAGTGAAACTTTTTCAATGATGTAAATATATATGTGATAACTAATTGCAGAAATAGTTGTTCAGTGATTTAAGTTCAATATGATTTAAGTCGTCTCCCCCCCCCCCACACACACATATATGCTGGGATTTTGTAGTCAAATTATATTTTTGTGGCTCTCACAGAATTTGTTGATTCAGTAGTCAGCTTAATCTTGTGCCAGTTAGTTTAAATAAGATTTTGCATAAAGACTTTAAAATCAAAACCTTTTTTTTTTACACTGTGATTCTTATCATGTCAACAGTTTCCCCAGTATATTATGAAAAAATAAAATAGAGCATGACATGTAATCAATATTTAACATTATATAGATTAACATTCACTTCAAAAGAGTGATGATGGGAAATTATTTAGGATTTTAAGAAAGTATTTTGATTATAAACAATAGAAGAATTTTCTTACGATTATTTCAATAAAAAAGTTTATTGAAAGCCATTGAGTTATTTAATATATATGGCTGGTTCTCAAATATCCAACCTATTACAGCAGAATGGCAGGTGGGATAGTAAAAAAAAGATCAATAACCAGATTTATTTAAATACCCTGTCCTATCCTCATTCAAAAACAACTATTTGAAATTCAATTCCACTCGTATTCATATTTTCTGACATCTTAGTACTGGTTAACACATATAAATGTTAGTTACATGTAGTATTGCATATTTGGGGGGGGGGACTAAATAAAAATTAAGAAAAGAAAATCTATACATATTTTAAGATAAATCTTACAATGTGCAGTATAAGGAAACATAAAAACTTCTGTGAAATAAGAATATATAAAGTTTTGAAACAAACAGATCACAAACATAAAATATAGAAATAATACTTTCAAAAATTATTTACATTTATTTTACTGTTTATTGAAAAATGATCACATTAATGTGAAAAGGCAGGCACAGAAGTAGTCAAAACTGATTATTTTTTATTTTCGAAAAAGTTCAAAGCCTTGACAAAGTCAACCATTCTTCATTCAATTATGGATAATTACTTTTTTAATTAGGTTGGCTAGTTACCAGTCAGACAGTTGGAATTCTGATAATCAATCAAATTTTTTTAGAAGTTTGTCAAATAGAATTACAATTTTATCTAAAATTAACATATGTTCTTAATGTGATTTTTCTCATATATACATATTTTATTACAATTTATACATATCCATTTGAGTGAGTACCATAATGTGTTACCACATTACATCTATTTAAAATAGAATAAATATTTCTGAAACTTGTGAAAGTTATTAACAAACAATGTTGGAACTCAAAAATCACTCTAATTATTATGTATGTATTAAGCTTTATGTATGTATAATAACAATTATATTTTGTAAATTATTTATTTAAATCTAAAGATTTGTACACAAAAATATTAAATATGTTTAACAACAATAAAATTTTCAATATAAAAGTGTTTTATAGCAAATTAACTCCATCCATTGATTGAGAAGACAGCTTGCTAAGCATATGTTTGGAGTGAGTGTGATAAATTAATTTCATTCTATTATCTATCTGCATAAAATTATATTCTAAACACATACTTTATACAATATAATTCATAATATTAAGTTTGAATATTATGAACTATATTCAAACTTCATTTTAACTTTTGAGTTGAAAACAGCTCTCCTATAACCCTCAAAATCTACAATTTTTAAATTAAGTTATACATCAGCTAAACTGGAGAGGAAAAAATTCTTTTTGAAATTACATTAACTCTGAATGTATTTCTAAATCCTTTCTTGCTTTCTACCTTATTGTTTGTGGGCATTACAATAATACTGAGAATCAATTTCATAAAGAAAATTTTAAAAGCCATCTAAAAATAGAACTTCATGCCTGATCAGCAATAAGAAAAATAAAATACTAATTTAAAGAAATCACCTTCTTATTTATCAGAAAAATCATCTAATATGTATTTATTTTCATAACTTCTTGAATGCCTCATATGGTAGTGACTTGAATGATAGAAAACAAACTGATTAGTAGTGAAATGTTAAATTATTATATTTAGATCTATACATATATAAGCAAATGCAGGTTTTTGAAATAAGATTTCAAAAGTTCATGTGCATAAGTTCTTAATAAGTTTTTTTTATACCATATACTATATTTTATAATAAATTATAAAACAAAATAATATGTATCTACCATGAAGTAATCTAGATCAGGCTCAGACTGACTAAAATCAATCTCTGACAAATCACTTGGTACCCAAGGATATTTCAAAGCCATTTTCATCTCTTCAGATAAAGTATTCTTTAACCTAGGATAATTGCAGGTGACCTCCTCTTGAAAAAATTTGACAACAGTTAGATAAAATTATTTAGCTGGCAAATTTTTAAACTCACAGAAATAAAATAAGAATAATCATTTTAACCATTCAAAAAA
>JAPMOR010067772.1:0-15782 GCA_026543865.1 Argiope aurantia | reverse complement strand
CATATATATATATATATGAAATAATTTTTAACCGATTACAAATATCTTACAAAATAATATAATAAGCAATTGACTTATTTAAATACTCAAGTTGTAAAATGGAAAATCAAATTTGACTGTGGCATACCTAATAAAGAAAAAGGAATTTTTAAAAATTTGAATCACTTGAAAAACACACTTGTCCCATTATTCCTGCTTTCTATATCCCATTTATTCCCAATGGAGCAGTGCCTCAGAAATGAGGATGAGAAGCTTCCTGTGCAGTGGTTGATTCTCGCTACCCTGGTGGGTACAAAAGTGGTGGAGGTCGACTACCTCCAAACGATGATTGGACATTTTTCCCACAAGGAGGGTTATACCTTGGCTGGTTATAGGACTCAAACACAGTTTCCATCAGTGTTGCTGTTGCAGCAGTCCAATTATTTAGTTTTTTCTGTGTGCCTTAGGCCAGGTCGAAGTAACCGGTTATGGTATATATCACTTACAATGAATTATAAAATTACTAATGTAACAATATATCTTCATAATCTATATTTCACAAAAAAAAAGTAGTATTAAATTTTCCAGCACAATGTTTGTTCTACTGTTCCAACTTCAAATATTTTTGGGATGAATTCATTAAAAATTACCAATTTTCTTAATGCAACTTATTACAAAAAAGACAGAAGAGGAAGGTGCATTTAAAATATATTTTGAAGCTTTTAAAGCAGTTATTATTTCGATTGAAGCCAAATTAACACATAAGTAGATCATAGGAGTAAACAGTTAAATTTATTGCTAAACAATCAATTTTGTTTCAAAGGTAATGAGTATAAAAGCTCTTATTAACCATCTAAAAAAAACATAAAGCAAAATTATTGAGTATTATGTGTATTTTTTTTAACCACAACAATTGCATATATGGAACTTCTTCTCCTACTTCTTTAACAGAGTAAAGAAAAAGTGAATTATCAATTTTTATGAAGTACAAAAAAGTATAATTAATATAACTTGTGCAATGTAAAGATTAACAATCACATTTGATTCCCTATAGAAATGTTTTTAATGGTTTAAATAATAAAAGTTTTTTCATTCAGCATAATAAAAAACAACTATTTAATTTTGTTTTTTTACATTTTTAATATCATGATACATTGATATACTGACACAAATATACAAATTTTGGAATAAAAATTCTAAGTACTTCTAATATTTTTACAAAATTCATGAAAGCATTGCTTTCCATATTAAGAAGTTCTTATAAGAATATTCTAATCCATCAAATATTCTTAGTCAAAAAAAATTTCAAAAGCATTTACAGAAAGTACAAGGTGTCCATAATTAACTGACCCTATTTTAAAGTTGTCTACATATCAAGTTATCATTTAGAAAATTATGAAATTCAATGTCGGAACATAATAAAGGGATATTTTTTTTTTGAGCAAATTTTAAAAAATCAAAATTTTAACCTGGAGGACCTTTAAAAATGAATTACACATTTACGAAAGATTTCGTTTTTAATTTAAATTTCACTACCTCTTTTTACCTAAGAGTAATTTGGATAACTTTAACACAATAACTCTTACACTTTAAATTGCACAATCTGTAAAGAGTAAAATTTTAAAACACTTAAAAACCTTCTAGATTATATTTTCGACTGCAACTATCACTCAACATAATTGAGCTCATTGCTATCATTTGAAATTTACAAATGAAAGCTGTCACTTTGCCAGTTAACAGAAGAAGAAAAAATACATTCATGCCTCCAAATATCTGTCAATGCAAGCACTCACATTTCTTTAGGAAATTTATCTTCGAATGAATGAGCAACTGTGAAGCACAAGGTTTCTTATTGAGGTGATACACAACAATTGCCTTCAATCAAAAATGAAGAAACAAAAACACAAACTCTTGTCCACATCAGACAGTAGCTGTTATAAAACCTAGAAATTTTCAATCCCCCCCCCCAATTTGCTTGTTGTTGCTAATCAGAATGCCATTATGTTTATCAGACAGAGCTTCGTTAGTGATTTTTTTTTATTTTATTAAAATGATAATTCTTCAGTAGTTGCACTATGGAAGTATAAAACTTTGAAGGGGATGTGAAAAGGAACTTTGAATGTAAAAAAAACCTTCGCTTAATGGTAGTCAAATTTAAAGAAGTAGATTCGTTTAATGTTTAAGAGGAAGTTGAAAAGAGAAACAACCTTCTTATTGTTTCCACAGACACAATAGAGAAGGTTGGATTCAGATTGCAGATGACAAAACTTCCAACATACACTAATGTCCGTTGCATGGCAGAACTGGATATGTCACATTTAAGAACATTATTTAATAAGATGAAAACAAGATTCAACATGAGCAGGGATTGCATTCACCTGATTTTGAACATCAAAATCGATTCTCACATCAATCTTTTGCTCTATTTGAGTTTGATTAAGAATGGTCTTTTATATAATCTGTACAGACAAAATGCACTTACATTTGGATGGTTCAGTCAATACTCATAACTGCCGGACTCAGGAGTCAGAAGTAATGGTATTAAGTGAGTATAATGCATTGCTTATTTAAAGTCCATATTTTTTAGAAAAATTAAGCGTTTGAAATCCAGTAATATGGTCATCACAAGGGAGCTATATGCACGTTATTACAGATTAAATTGGTTCTGGATCACCAAACAGGTCATTACCTTTCATAAATAATTTTTATGCATGACAGAGTTTCCCCATACTTTGGCCTTTGTGCAATGAACATCCTCAAATATCATTCATAAAAGAACATGTCATTAGCTCGTACTTTCGTGATCTGTGGCCTCTCTGATCTCCAAACATGAATCAAAATGACTTCTGACTTTGGGAGCATTTAAAACTTCTGTTAAGTCGTGATAATCCCAGAAATTTCCCTGATCTAAAAGACATCATTTTGTGACTTGTTCATAGCATTTCGAAAAACACACTGTGACTAATTGTGGGATATGCCATCTTATGATTACAGATGGTAGCTGAAAAAAATGAATGCAATGTTGAATAAGTTTTGTTGTAATAAAACTTGTTCACAAAAATTAATGTGTTCATTAAAAACGCCCTCTAGTGATGAATTTTTGATTTTTTTTTCTCAAACAAATTCTCATATTTTCACGAAATTTCATAAATTTTGAACAATATTTTGGTTAGTAGACAAGTTTAAAACAGGATAATTTAACTATGGATATCCTGTATTTTTTAAAGAGAAAAATTTTCAAGATAAACTAAATAAAATGATGGAGATGAGAAATTTGATAGTAATTCCAGATATTGAATAGATAAATATTTGCAGCTTAAAAGAAATATTATATAATAATTATTATTGCAAATCAAACTTCAATATTAATAATGTTATAAGAATGTTCTAATGAATAACATTTACCTTCAATATATATAAAGCAAAATTTTAATTATTTAGAATAGAGTAATCAAAATTTCAAATTAATGCTATGTATTAATTTATATAAGAGCACATTAATTTTATATACCAAATTTAAAAAAAAACAAACTTAAGTGCACTTAAAAAAGTAACATTTTTAATCTTAATTTCTCCTTTTCAGTCTTAAATTTATAGTTCACTATTAATCTTATGGAATTTTGCTACATTTTTTTTTAATTCCAGTTTAAAATGTTGACTACATTAGTAAGGAGAAATGAAAATTTAATTTAAATTATTGTTTATCAGAAAAGTAAACATTGAAAATATTAAGGAAATGTATGATCTATCAGTGGAATAGATGGGAGTATAAAATTTTTAATCTCACAAATATGAGAGAGTGAGTGAAAAATCAAACTCCACCTGCTCCAGTTTTTCAAACATGAAATAAGTTATATAAAAGTGTATTAAAAATAAAACCAATACCTCCTGCTGCCACACTAACTGCTGGGAACAGGAGTGAATACATCATTTTATCTCCACAAAAGAAAAATGGTACAATAGAGAAAGTGGGTTCTTCTGAATGATGAATACGAGAACCAAATTCATCCATTATAAACCAGCAACGAGTAAAGGATCCAGCCTTCAAAAGTTGGAAAGACCCTTTGTTACAAGAATCAACAAAAAGCATAGCACTTGGCAATAAATAATACAAGCAATGAAAAGAAGAGTGTTTTTGAAATATAATTCTTAATTTAAAGAAAAATTAAATTTATACTACTGGAATATATAAATAATTACAAGTATTTATTTACTTTGAAAAAAAAATCATATAACCCAACTTACTAATTTATTTCTAACATATTTAATGGAATATCCTGTAAAATATTTTTAATTGTAAAACATTTTCTTAAAAGAACATTCTAGAGCAATGGTTTTGCATTTTTTTCCCCTTTTTTTCTGAGAGAGAGAGAGAGAGAGTACGTGCATGCATGTGTATAAGTTTTAATACAAATCTTAAGGGTATGGATTTTCTGAAGATCCTACTCTTTCTTTTTTTTTTATAATACATCCAATTAGGAAGCAGAATAGATTTTTGATTAGTCTTTAAACTTCATTTTTCATCTTACAAATAAAGAGTATATAAATGTTTTACTACTAACTGCAGATGCAAGAAAAGGTAGGCTTTTGCTTCTGTTTTATTTTTTCTTAAACTTGCATAAAGTCTGTCTAAAGTGAAAAAGTAGATAAAATTTCAATAACTATTATTAAAAAAATTACTAATCATCACAATACAGGTGAATAAGTTTGCAGACAATTAGTGGCCATGGTGGAGAGAGGGACAAAGGGATATAGATACCATAGGTCTTAGGGGACAAAACATTTATGTATTTGTACTACATTTTAAAGAGAAATTTCATGAGATGATATATAAGAATGGCAAGCTCATGCACCAATTACTCTTGCTAAATCATTGATTACAACTAAAAAAACACACACACAAAAAAAGATTACATTATGCATAGAGTGCCATTAACTCAGACTATGTTTCCGGAAACTCAGTAAAATCCATATTTCATATTGCCTCCTTTGATATAAACATTCCAGATTCAATATACAACAGTAGCCATTGCTGAAGAAAAAGCTACCAAGAAAGAGGGCATTAAGCTTTATCTTGTGTTAATCCTTGGATTTCCCTTATCCTGGATTGCCTCTCCAAATACTTTCATTTCATCAGTTTTCTTTCTTGATACATTTGGTAAACAATGCTTTATGACTATGCTTCTGAGTTGTATATTCAATATTAAGGATAGGAAGAAAAAAAAGAAATATGTTTTCTTTCAACTTATAAAAAAATTAAGTATTTTTTTAAAGGAACTTTCATACGGCTATGCACTCCCTTTTTATACATAAAAATATGTCTCCCTTTGTTAAAAGGATTCTTTCAACTAGTTTACATTTTTAATATGAAATCTACTGCTAAATCAATCACCAAAATGTCAGTATATTTAGTGTTAAAAGATATTTTGTTCAATAAGTATTCCAAAATTTTCTAACAAAAAATGCTACATTAGCTGAAAACAGCCTATTACAGAATAATTTTTAACATAAGGAAGAGTAAAATTTTAAGGAAAATGTTTGAGCTGATTTTGATTTTATATTTTGATGTAATAAGAATTGTGCACCATAAAAGAGTCTATTTCATAAAAATATGCCTTTTGTATTCTCCATACAGGTGTGTTCCTTTTACAATCTAAAATAGAAATGAAGTTTAGCCAAGAGCTGTACTAGTAAATTAATAATTCTTTTGTAGTCCATTAAGATAAATGTGCTGCAGGTGGCCAAATCCATTTCACCAAACCATTTATTAATAAATTTTTGTATAAAACTGTACTTGGGTTTTGACAATCTTCAGGCATCCGAGAGTTAAAACAACACATAACAGTCAAAATTTTTTATAAATTTAATTCATAAAAATAGAATAAATCAATAACGTTTTTTGGAACCTCATGAGAATTGTACCAATTATAAAAGTAAATTTTTCATTAGAATAATCCTTTTTTCTTTCCTATTCTTATTTTACTCTCTTTTATCATGCTTGTATTCATAACAAGAAAAGAAAATTACAATCAATTAAGCAGCATATAAGAATGTTTAAAATAAAAAAATTAAAAAAACATAAGAAAATGAAAAGATTATAAATTGAAGAAAATAAATTATTTCATTCTTCAGATGAATTTAGAAAATAATTTGTAACAGTCACATAAAAAAAAGAAATTAACCAGTTACAATTTATTTGAGAAAAATTAATCAATAAAAATATAAACTTGGAAAAAAAACCTGTTAAATATAGAATTTGAAACATGAAAAACATTTTGGAAAAAGATATTTCAAAAATCACAGAAATTATCCGAACTTACTTGATTAGTATTTTGTAAAATGTATGAATTGTTGAACCTAGAATAAAAAACTTCTGTTTATAAAAATGAGACATTGAAAAGAGAATAAATTTTTGCTAAATTACATAAATATTTTAGAAATTACTACGATAAGTAAGTAACTAAATATTTAAAAACAAAAATGGCTTGTGTTTGTAAACAGAAAAAATTTAATTTTGAAATAATCCATAGTTATGGATTTTTCATTAACTATTATTTGTTATTTGATTAATTACATCAATATCATATTAAATCAGATTAAAATACTTTAAATAAAAACCTTAAATAAAGAACAAAGCCATAAGAAAAAACGGGCCCACATATAATGTACTTGTGAAGTATTTTATGATTGACTAAACAAATTATACCTTCATAATTTATCCAATCATTCAATGCTACAGACCAATATACAAAGGGCTACTTTATGAGAAAGCATCATATAAAAACACAGATAAGGACAATAATGTACTCTTTCTCTATTTTTAATAGACATTTGATAAAAAAAAAGCATAATAAAGTAAAGAAATCAAGTATTCTTAATTAAATTATCAGATTTTAAACTATAGAAAATAATCCTGTAAGTATTCACTAAATGGCTATTTATATATTTTGCAATATATTATCTTCTCAATATATATCTTCTCAAAATATTATCTCAATATATATTTTCTCAACAACAATAGCACATTACTTGGTTAGTGAATTCACTTTACATACTTTTTATTATTACAGAAAACCAAATAGTTTCTCATATTTAGTACTTTCTTATACTTTTACAATTTTTTAAAACATTAATTAATATAACATGAAATCAAAATATTTATTTCAAAAGACTTCACTTAGAAACGAGCTGAAAAAAAAAATTATGTTTGAAAAAATTGCTATCAATTATATTATTTTTGGATAATATAAATAACAGCAAATAAATAAAACAAAAAGAAATTTTGAAAATCGATAGCAACATTGAATTTTCTTATTTAATCCCAGATTTCACAAGGAATATTTTAATTTCAATTATGCTGCTTCATGTTCAAATAGAAACAAGTCTTTTATTTTTATGAATATATCATAACCCTAGGTAGCGTAGGGAAATATACATTATTGTTTTTCACAATTTCATTTATGCTTTCTCACTCCAGAAAAAACAGCTGTTTGAAAAGTTGTCAAAGAAAATAAATTATAAAACTTTTGTAATTGTAGAATGCATTAGAAATTCATAATATTGACACTTCTGAAATTCATAGTTCTTAGACTTTACCCTCTCTTTAACAAACAAACATGATTGTTTTATAATGAAAATGGATTGAACAATACATCAAGATCAATTTTGAATAAGAAACCGTGAAGTGTTTGGATATAATTTCAGATTGTGTTTTTCATATTTATCCTTATTTCAAAATAAAATTGAACTTTGGTTTTATTTAATTTATCAAGATAATTTAAACTGCTTAAACAAGCTTGTAGTTGCTTACTTAAACCTAAGTACATCAAGTTCAAAATAAAAATATCTCATTTTTGGATTTGTACTTTAAAAATCATAGCAGTTTGTTAGTATAAAATTCAAATCAGGACATAATTTAAATTTTTTTATTAATAAAAAGGTTTTAAAATATTTTCTTCCCAACCAGAATTGCATATTTGAAACAATAGCATAAAATTAGACGATTCTTAAAATCAATGTGAACTTAAGTAAAAAAAATTTAGAATTTATACATAATGATTGAAAAAAATGGATCAAAGAAATAGATTAGATGCATGAAATTATTATAATACAAGCAGCAGAATCAACCACTTCATATTAAGAAAAGACAAGAAATCCGTCATCCAATAAAAGAAGTTCAGATGTCCACTATATGCAAATGCTGGGATCATCCCTTATTGGAGTTTTTTAATGATCATAAAAAATAGAAAATGCTTTCAGATGATAAGTGTAACAAATTGACTATAAAAATTTTTTTAAAGTATTAAACAAGCAAAACAATATGACCAATACAGAAATAAGTCAGCTTTATATTGATTCTGGTAATTCAGTGAGACAGAAATAATTTTGTACACTAGAACCAAAGAGTGTCATATCACGGAAATTAAAAAATTACAAAAAAGGAAGTGTAAAGGTAATTTACCTTAAAAAAGTGACATTATAACTGTAGAATATGAACATCTTTGTTATTTAATAAAATAGGGATTTAACTTACTTCTTACAGTATAAGAAAATACAGCAAACTAATCACATTATACAAATATTGAAAAAAAATTATAGAGTGATTTTTATATTTGGAATAAAAATATATGTTAAAAAACAATGATTAAATTTACCTCCACATTTCCTTCAAAATATTTTCTATGACTTCATTCTCTGATAAGTTAGAACAAGATATGTTCATAATAGAACACATTCTTTGTACTAAATTTTCATTTGCATTTAAGATTGCTTTTGCACTATCCAGAGTGTATGTCCAAGCATGGTCAATCAAGTAAATGCTGAAATGACAAAAAAATGTGAGATATATATATATATATATATATATATATATATATATATATATATATATTTAAAGTTTAAATGTTTTCAAACTATTATTATGAAATTAAAATCATAGAATCTTCAATCATCCATTATAAAATCATATCAAAGAATGCCAAATAAATAATTTTAATATAATAATCAAAATGAAACAATAAAATAGCTGTTTACAGCCCTAAGTTTTCATATAAAATAAATAAATTCTTACTGTTCTTCATCATCCAGTTCCATTGAAGATTTAGTATATACATGTAAATTAGTACGTGACAAAATTTCTTGATCTTCAGAATCTTCTTCCTAAAATTAATTTACCACTGATTGTATGAATATAATCAGAAATTTTAAATTTCAGATATTCACAGACGGATGTTTAATTTCTAAAATACCTATTTTGAAATAAGTAATCAGACAGAAAAATAAATATGATACAAACAGAAATATTAGTTATAAATAGGAGTGTAATTTCAATATTGCTTCATAAAATAGGCAAATGAATGAATTCAAAAATATATCACAATGATCAAAAGTTTATTTTTGGTTTCAAAATTTTTAAGTTTAAAATCTTTTAAATAAAATTAACAATTAATAATAATATAATTTTTATATCACTGTATCAAAACTTACATGGGAATACATAAAATTATCCCCAGCATCAAATACCTGAAAAGAAAAAAAAATTACTATCATATGACTTCATAGCAATAATTTAAAATAAAATTATCTAAATATTAATAAAATTCTAGACCAATTTTTCCATTATTTTATTTCCTAGATAAAGGCGCCAAATCAAACAAGTATGCAAAAGAAAATACACAATATATTTTAACTAACCAAAAATCCGCAATAAAATTTAAAAAAATATATTTGAAGAGGAATCAAATAATTGCGACACATATCTTTAAATAATAACAAAGACCAGTCACTTTTTATAATGATGAAATTTAAATTATCCGCCGAACATAACATATACAATTTTAAAATGAACGAATGCAAAATAATTTTTAGTTCATATTATAAATAATATTACCAATTTGTAGTCGACAGAAAAACAACAGTCAATAGAAATTTTCAAAAACGCAACTGAGTATCAGATGATCATGATCTATTTTGTAAAAGTATTTAAATTAGATTGCATGCATACGAAGTACTTTCTCACCGAGTTATTTAATTTTTTGAAGAGAGTTTTCCATTTACTTTGGGGTAAACCAATGGAATTTAATTGAGATTCATGAGTAGCAACAAACAATTTAAGCAGATCTTCTTCATCTTCGGAATTATATATTACACTACTCATATCGGTCTCCATTTTCACGATTTCAAAATCCAATGTTTGAAAGCACGTAAAACAAAATAACGTGGGAAAATTGTAAATAAGAGTGATAGTTATTGCCAAGACGAGTTTTCTTTTACACAAAAAGATGCGAACGTATATTCAACGCAGCAGACTTTAATTTAGAGATGCATAATCCACGATTTTTTGAATAACAAATAATTTTGCTATTGTTATTTTTAAATATTTGTTCCAAATATCTGTTATTTCAATCGTATTATTAATTAAAAATTATTACTTAATATTAAATATAAAATTTATTAATTGTAATTAATACTTAATTTACTAATTTAAGTAACGTGTGATTGAATTAATTTATCTATTTCAGCTTACTTCTTAAATTTGATTTTTTTTCAAAACTATTTATTTAATTTCTTTATTGAAGTAAACCATTTTCTGAAAAATTTGAATTAAATATATATGTAATTTCTTTAAATTGTTTAATTTAGTTCTATATTCTACCAATAGATGGCGCCAGAGTAAACGGGGTATATGCAAAGTCAAGTCACAGCAATTAAAAATGATTTGTATGGAATAGTGCATCAAATGCGAATATCGGAAGTGGAGCGGTGACTTCACGGCGACTTCACACTTTCCAGTGAAGTCACCGCTCCCATAAATTTCAGTGATATGCAATTCAATGATACGATAATTCCAAGAATAACCGGTCCGTTCACTTTTCAAGCCATTCACAGATTTCTCCTTTTCTGTTTCGTTCGAGAGCTTCCATTGGGCAGATTGTATCGATCGTTACTTTCCAGTGAAGTCACCTCTCCGGTAAATTTCAGTTATATAGTATCGATTGTTAAATTCTATCGTGATCCAAAACCTGTAATCGAAATATCACTAGTAAGATCGTATTGTGGTGACGCTTTATAAGCCAGATAACAGCTACGACACGTGAGAAATTTCTTTTGTCTTGTAGTCATGTTACTCGGCTACGAACCAGAAGGTTGCGAGTTCGATTCTATCGCCTAATAGCAACATTGGTGACCCGGTGACGAAAATACGCATACTTCATACAACTGTTGTTCCGCCCTCTACCAGAAATAAATGAAAAAAAAGCCGATAAAAAATTAGCCAATAAATTTTTTTAAAAAATGAAGCTGATAAATAATCAGTCAAAAAATAAATAAAGCTGATAAATAATCAGTCAATTAAAAAAAATGGATAAGGCGCAACAGCCAATATATCACCACTAATAACAACAAAAAAACAGAACAAAAAATATCGTTCGTCTCGCATTTGACGCACTGGAGGGGGAGTAATGTGGTGACGCTTTATAAGCCAGATAACAGCTACGAGACTTGAGAAATTTCTTGTGTCTTGTGGTCATGTTACTCGGCTACGAGCCATAAAGTTACGAGTTCGATCCTCGCCTATCGCCCAATAGCAACAGTATCAAGGATTTGAATCACACCCCTCTCTGAAAAGTATTGATCACTAGTATTTGTGACTTTTTGATATTGGTTACGTAATAACCGCTCGTAAAATATTCGTCATCCCTACCTTAGTTAATATTTGTTGTTGAGACAGATCGAACTACAACAATAATAATAAATAAAATAAAAATATTAAAAATAAAAATAAAATCTTCAAAGGCATAACGAAATAAATTAGGATTAAATGACTGGATTATTGTAAAGTAAATTTGTAAACTAATTCTTTGGTGGTCAATATTTCGAATAACCGATGTCTGTTTTGGCAAAGTGAATTAAAAGAAACACTGCAGAAACAAAGATGTTATACATAAAAAATTTATCAAAACACAGCGTTACATCAAGAAATGTTTAGTTTGTAGTGATTTGGTTATAGCGAGGGCCGAACTCGCAACTTTTTTAGGTTAGTGGCCGAGTAAAATAACCACTATACAAAAGTGATCACTCCTGTTCAGGAGCTGTTATCTGGCTTATAAAGCTTCACCACAAGTTCATATTGAAAAGTGAGTGGTTCTGATTTCTTAATTAATTGTTGTCCTTCGCAACATCCCCCCCACCTCCTTTTTTGGAATTTAGCTGTGCTGTTTGTGTAATTACTCACAAACAGCAGCTAGAGTCACCAAGTTTACTTTCTTGGGTTTCTTGATGATACGACCAAATTTGTACGCCAGGAGCGGGTCAGCATCCAATGAATCTGGATTAGGAAATTTCACAGATGATTTACTCAGTTCAACTTTCTGAAGTGGTAAAACGGTCGAATTGTTTCCATTAACCTCCAGAGGAAACACGTTTTTTTTTTTAAAAAAAGTCGGGTAAAAGGCTGAATTTTTAATTCTATAGCTGTCACCAGTTCATCTTTTCTTGGGATCAACTTTATTAATCGAACTAAAAGCCACTGAAGACTTTTTCCCCCCCACATCACCCTCAATCAAAACGATGTCCCTTTGACGAAGACAACTGAGAATCTTGTTTTTGTCTTTGAATCAACTAATCCATGGATTTTCTCCTAAATCGCTGTCTCAACTCATTGATTACTTCGGCTCGAAATCTTAATTTTTTTTCAAGATATGAATAGCATCCTGCATATCTAAATCTTTAACTTCAGTATTTGATTTATCAGAGAAGATGTTAACGGATGTGAGTGAATGGCCGAATAAGATTGTCAACACTTCCTCATGCTTAAAAATGTCTTTCTAATCGAGAAGCTTTTTCACAGTTCTCACAAGCCTCTCTCGCCAGCCACCCCGATTAGTAGCTGTGAGAGGCAGGACCCGACAGCAAAATTGGGGCCCGGGGCAAAAACTTCTTTCGGGAGCCCCCTATGCTTCACTATTTCAGTAATGATGAACCATAAATAGAAGCGCATACAACTTGTCTATGGTATTTTTCGTTTATAAATTCAAAATGCTATTTAAAATTAAAACTAAAAAACTCTTAGTCTTAACTCGAAGTACCACATTTAATCATTGAATTTAAAATGCAATTTGACAAAATGCTAAGGCAAGATTTATATTAGAATGCTTTCTACAACAATCTTAAGCATTTGTCTATAAGAGGAACTCCTAAATCTAAACGTAAAATAAACTTTCTATCTGATTTGCCCCCCCCCTATGACTGCCCCATATGCCCCTGCTGGTGAGAGGTACAAATTTTCATATTATATGTTGTATCCCTGCATAGCAAGGAACTTCGTTCCAGTTGATGGCAGGCAGTTATTAGTACCGTTGTCCGAATATATTACTCGATTCCTTCCATTCTCAGTCGTAAAATGACAAAAAGATAACAAAATGCTATCAATGGGGAGTGAAAAAACCAATTTCAGATGCAGTGCTCTGTCACAAATGTAGAGATACCTCAAATCTTATCATCCTGTTTTATGTACAAGAGGGCATCTATATTTTATATCAACAGTTTTTCAATTCAAAGATATAATTGTTAGGCAGTAAGATTCACAATTAAAGAGAATCTATATGTTCAGTAATTCGAATTTTTTTCACGAATGATATAATTTTCATTTTTAAATACAAAGGTTAGATATAGATTATTTATCTGTAAAACTCGGAGCTTGTACAGATCGAATTAATTGGATATCAAGACTCTTGCACGCATTATAAACAAATCTGAGAATCCAAGCTATTAATCTTAAGACTGAGTACAGTTTGGAAAACTTTCTATCGACAAATTTGATTTTTTTTTCTTTTGACAAATTCAAATTACGTAACCTAGCCCTTTCACCTTTCTGAAGAAATTTAGAGTATTCGAAATAAATTAGTTCAGTTGTGGGTCTGCTATCTGGTGATTCTAATACCATAAGGGGTCTTACCACAAATGTGACTCAATCAAATGAATAGATAAGCACCCTCAAGAGATTAGACCAACCGGGTTGATTTTTTCTTGCACTTTTCGCCACAGGCTATTGGGAAAGAGAGTAATTATTTCTTTAATTCTTTCGATATGAAAACTAACTAGCACTATTCTTACTATGAATGCTTACCAATGTTGCAGAGGTAAGATAATTATCCAATTTATTTAAAATAGATTAAAAGATACATGTATATGTAGGAAGATGTCTAGGGATAAAGTGATTTTTTGTAAAAGGGAATAATATCCGAATTAAAGAAGGAAAAAGCGAAAAATTCTCGTCAACATCACAAAAAAAAAATCTTTTTATAGAATAGGTATCACTTCCTGTGAAGTTTCTACTACTGCCATTGAGATCGCGTAATAAAAAACAAAACTGAAGGTTTATTTCATTCATCGTTTGGTAATTCGAGGGACCATTTTCGAGTGATTCACTTTTGGCGCCAGTAATTAATGCCTGACTGTTATTTATGTATGTCTCGTCTGAAGTGACGGGGATGGGGAAGGAAAAATTATTATCGGCATTACTAGATGAACTTTCGGTTTGAGAAACCTTTTGATTCGACAAAAGTTCTTCTGTTTCCGATAAAAAAAACTAATAACTAGCGAGTCTTGAAATTCAGCTAAATTATTTAGGGCTTTAAAAATATTTTCCCACAGATCATTTTTTTTTAAATTTTCGTTTACTTCTAAATGTAATAAATCAGAAACGGAGATAAAATCAAATAAAGAAAAATTCTCCAGCAATTCTTGTTTACGTTTTTCTACATCTAAATTTACAAATCTTTCAAAATTTCTCATTCTTTTTCGAGAAGAATGGTCAAAATTACTGTAGCTTAACACAGAGGTAGCAAATTTACTGAATTAGTTTTTGCATATTTAAGGGACTTAGCGATTAATTGAATATCGCCTAATTTTAAGGGCATTTTAATGAATTAAAACAGAACTAATACAAATTCAATCGCGATTAAAATTTAAAGGGAGAATGAAATAAAGTAATGCACTATAAATTACAAACTTATCAAGAATCGCATTTATTTACAGGGGGAAAATGTGGGAGAAAAATTGCGAATACCTGGTTTGGAGCAGTCGAATTATTCACTCCTAAATGATTCACACATTTCCAAATTTCTTTAATTTAGAAATATCGAACAGGATGAAGTTCCTATTTTAAAGCGGTCAGTATGTGTCAGCATAGTTGCACAAGAACACGAAGTAATTGAATCTTGAAACTTTTCACTTTTTCACATATTCTTCAAAAACGTGTGCTAACGTCCATTCATCAGTCCAGGAAATCATCCACAGCAAAGATCCACTCTTATCAAAATTTTTAGCGTCTTAAATTGTACTAACGTCCACAGCTTTTTCAACAAATTGGCAGGATTTGTTAGGGGTAATCACGAGAAAGACCGAGCCCCCCAAAATGTGGAGAAAGACAACGACCAGCATTAATATGAGAAATATATTTATTAAGATTAAAGGACAAAACATTACTAACCTAGAACATAAAAAGATACATGAGCGCGAGCTGCACGTCTCACAGTCTCACTACCCAACTCCCGTCTGCTAATAATGGCGGGAAAGCATAATATGATTAATGATGCAAGATGGACAATATGGCGCCATACAGGAGAAGAGAACTGTTAATAGATCATACAATATATTCAATGAAAAAAAAAGGTTTACTTTACATCAAACGATATATAGTTATATATTATAGAAGAACTAATAAAAAATGATTATTTGATTATTTGAGGTGTTTTTTTTTAATTTAAAATCTAAAAAATACTTTATTTAGATTTATATCAGTA